>KK503002.1:8105-97271 GCA_000688735.1 Glossina austeni | reverse complement strand
GAACTTTTTTGAGGTCAACACACTTTTAATACAAATTGAAGCGATATTAAATTCAAGACCTATCACTCCCGTGCCTGAGAGTCCAAATGACGAGCCAGCTCTGACGCCTGGTCATTTTATTATTGGCTCCGCTTTAAATACCATACCTGATCCCGACATAAGAGATGTCAACAACGTGAGCCATTTACGGCGTTATCAAAGATTGCAATATTATCTGCAACAGTTTTGGGACAGATGGTCTAAGGACTATTTACAAACGTTGCAAAACAGAACTAAGTGTACAAAGAGTCGTATGCCATTAGCGGTTGGGGACGTTGTTGTTGTAGAAGAAGACAATCTTCCTCCTCAAAAATGGCGCCTGGGTCGTGTTACTGAAATTCATCCTGGTAATGACGGAGTTGTGCGGGTCATCACTGTTAAAACTTCCAGTGGCGAAATACGCAGAACTTCTACTAAGGTTCGACGTCTACCTATTGAACGGACCGAGTCCATTCAAGGGGGCCGGGATGTTCAGACGAAATCACAAAATGACAACACCATTTCGTGATGAACGAAAAAAGATACAGTTCGGCAACCCTGGTAACTGTAATATATATAACACGCTAAATTCACCAGTTAAGTAAAATAAAAATTGTATGTGATTTAAGAATAACAACACAATTTAATTCATATTAAAGTTACAAAAAACATTTCTAAATTACCCACAACAAAATTTGAAGTTTTCTCCTTGATTGGTGGTACTTGGGGGAATTGTGCAAATATATTTGCGACAGCAACGTTTCCTTTTAAGTCTGTTGGCGTGAAAAATATTTAAGATATTATTTAATCTTAATTATTTAATATTAATTAATGGAATACCTATGTTAAGAAAAATTTGCCAAATTTTTGCCTAAATAAATAAGCAACAAAAAGATATATATAATATTTAATACATAGAAATAAAAAATTAAGATAATTAATACTTTTCCTATAATTAAGACAAAAATATATTTTTTTTTATATTATTAGAAAAATATTAAAATGATCTTCATATCTGACGAAATTTTAAGTGAACTCTTGCAGAGTTACCCGGAATTATGGGATTTGGAACAGGGTGTGAGCAGGATTAACTGGGGAGTACTTGGCAGGGACTTAGCGGACAAACATTCTGAAAGAACGGGTAGGCTCATAACTGTAGAAGATGTGAGGATCAAATGCAAAAATCTTAGAAAGAGCTTAAGGAGATTGGACACGTCGGAGGGGAAAGCTTACACGAATTTGTGCACGTATGCGTGGTACGCGCACAAATTAGGGCTAACGAACGCAGTGGACAAGATAAATTCAGAAATGCTATCGCGCGGGGAATTTCCGGTAGTAGTGGGAGAATTGCCGGTGGGAGAAGATGTGGGAGAAGTGCCTGTTGAAGAAAATGTGGGAGAAGTGCCTGTTGAAGAAGTGCCTGTTGAAGAAAATGTAGGAGAAGTGCCTGTTGAAAAAGTGCCTGTTGAAGAAAATGTGGAAGAAGTGCGTGTTGAAAAAGTGCCGTCTGAAGATTTGGAAGATTTCCCAGGGTTTGAGGCAACGAGGGAGAACGAGGAACCGACAACGTCGGCCGAGGCTCGTTTGAAAGCTCGAGAAACGGAAAAACGGAGAGCGAGAGACATGGACGATGCATACAACGGGGGACAAAGAACGTCGAAGGAGGCAGCACAGAGGTAGAAGGCTCGACGCCTTGGACCCTTCGACGCAGATGAGGAAGATGGAGTGGTGCCGGACATTGATAGACTGCGAGAGCTCGTGGGCAAATTAAGTGCTCACGACAAAATTGTGCATTTACACTTCAATGAGGTGTTCACCGACCGGACAACGGTGTATTGCCGATCAGAGGATAGGCTATATGGGTGCGACTATGTCACATGTTGACGCCGTTCAACATGCTGCTCAGCGCCTATCCTATGGTGGGTATGGACACCTCATCGAGGAAAATATAAAATATGCAGTGGCGATCATTTCTTTTCATTTACAGGTAAAAGCGTTGGTCTGCGATAGAAGCGCCCAAAATCGCAGGACAGCACGCGATTGCGCCGGATATCACATCGAACGTGCGGATGGCAGCAAGTATATAGTCGCACAAATGTACGACTATATACACATTATTGACGCCTTCTACAGCAAAATGTCGGACACAAAGGAACTATACGACGTAACAATTGTCAGAAAACTGGCTGCGCGGAAAGCGACCTTCTGGCAACATTGGAAGACTAGAGGCGCCAAAATGTTAGTCGGAACGGGTAGATCTCTTAAGGACATTATGCAACTTTTCACTACAGCGGCGGTAGCTATGTTAAAAATAGCAATCAAGAAAGGATTCATCGGTAGTGAAAAGGAAATTCGCTCCTATGAAGTCTTCGCCGCTATGACGAAATTGAGCACCATATTGCATAGCGGCAAGATCAGCAGGACCAATTGGCAGGCCCAGCAAGCGGTGCTGGAGGAAGTCGTAGAGTATGTAAATACCACCACCGCTTTTCAAACGGACCCACTAGCGAACGAAACAGTGGAGACTATTCGCGTATTCATTAAATTGATGGATGAGCTGCTGGAGGCTTACCCTGACATTACTATCCAGGCCTACAGGTATTATTACATTATTATTATTAATTATATGCTATAATACAATTTATTTATTTCTTTTCATTTACAGGCTAAGCACAGACCTACTAGAAAGGCTTTTTTGCGATACATCGCCATCCTCGAGAAAACGATCCAGATCGGCCCAACAGATATGGCAGCTCATCCGACGGCTAGTTGAGTCGCAAATCGAATTTTGGGGCAACGGAGGGATTACTACCGATAACTACCATGTCATCAATATTACGGATTACACGATAGAAGACCCGGCCGAGGAAGAATTCCTGCCATACGGCCTGGATAGGGTGCCATTTGGCAACGTAGCCTCCGGAGTTATAGCTAAAAATGAGGAGGACTATATCACGCTGCTCACGGGCTACTGCATAGCGCAGTATATACGTGAGCAGCTGCATTGTGAAGCCTGCCTTGGAGACTTCACCAAGCCAATAGCCGATGAAAACGACTTCAGGGACTTTGTCGTCGCAGCACACGACTACTCAGCACCCGAATTTGCAAAGCCTGAAGTGTATGACGCATTTTGTAGCGCCTGCGACACGTACAAGGCGGTTTTGTAGGACCGTACGACCGCGGAAAACATCGGCAAGCGCCTGAAGGCAACGATATTAGAACGGGTTGCCTTGTTCAAGGAAGCAGGGTCCTGCAACAACGGAGTGACGCACCGAACAAATCTGCTAGGCTTCATGACCCATTTGTTGCTGGTTGGAAAGAATTGGGTGCAAGAAACCGTGACCAATGTGGCGACATTTTGAAAAGTGCAGGTGAAAGCAATATTATATAAATATAAATATGTATATAAAATCACTAATTTCTTTCTTCTCTTTCAGAATAAATATTCGTCTACATAATCTCCATTCAATGGTGTAGGCCTACAGGGGGCCGGCCATTTAAAATAATCGGCAACGCGCCTTTCGCGGTACCTCAAGGGTGGCGTGGAAAACCGCAAATTTTTGTTTTCATCATAAGCTTTTAACTCCAAATGCAATACTATGAAATTCATGAAACTTACCAATCTAACCGCACTTTTTTCAACGCATGTAAGCAAATTGCTTGTTTTAATTGCATTTCATAAATGGCCTATATTTGCAAATAAACGGGAAAAGTTTCTCAAATATTATTCCAAATATAAAATTCATTTTTTTCTTTCCATGAAATTTTCGGTTGATTTAGGTTGATATAAATAAAATTTCACAACTTTTTTTTATTGCAAAGTGTTTAATAAAATGCAAGAAAACAGCTGTTTTTCACAATCCTCTTCAATATCTTAAAACAGATTCTCAAATAAATTGAGAATTGTTGTGAAAAAGCAATGGGAAATTGAGAATTGTTATGCAAAGGCATTGGTAAATTGAGAATTGTTGTGCAAAGGCATTGGGAAATTGAGAATCTTTGTGCAAAGCACTGCGAAATTGAGAATTGAGGAGAAATCAGCATGTATGCCGCAAGAACGTGCTCATTAAACTCCCACTTCAATTCATAAATTCGCAAAAAGCATGCGAGTCTCGCTTGTCTTATTAAACTTTGCCAAACTGTGCAGTTACTTTGCCTTATACACCGCTGATTTTTAATGAAATTTTATTGTCATTGCATTTCCAATATGTATCTATGAGTGTAAGCGCTGTTTGGGCGTTTGCCAGCATCTGCTCACTTGGAATTTAAAATCTAATTTAAATGAGCAGTTTCAGCCTGCGCTGGAGTGAGTGTGAGTGTATTCCTCTAAAATGGCAATTTCCAAATCCTCCGTTTGATCTGGAACAAAGCGAAATTCAGACACGGTAGCTGCCGTATGAATCTCCTCATCAAAATCGACCAGTTCAGCTGAAAGTAATGACAGCAAGTGAAAGAGTAACTATATTCACCCATCACACAGCACAAATAGGGTATCTGTGCGATATCAGTTAGCCTGTTTTGTCCAAGACAGGTACGTGGCAAATTTCTAAAGTAATGTTTTGGAATTTCAGTTGAAATTGTGTGCATTTATAACCAAAAAAAGGAGAAACTTCCTTTGGAAAATATATGCAGTAATTTGTTAAAAACGAAGTAATGAAATGAAGAGTCATGGTCATGGTGATGGATAAAAAGATGTATCACATCTACATAAAATCAAATCATGTTATCATGTATTTACATTGCAAGGCCAAAGCACATAATTCAGCTGCCTTATCATCGGGACAGTCCAAACGTCCTTCCAGTAGGTCGTGTTTCAATTGCAAGAAGAATAAATAACGTATAATTCCTCGCGTAAAGTAATTGGCTCTGAGGAATAAAACTTTACTTTTAAACGGAACGTGTAAGGTGGGCCAACTAAAAAAGGCGAGAAGAAACAGAAAAGAAAGATTAGGACAAATCGTGCAACGAAAGATTTAAATACTTACTCTTTACTTGCTTTTTGATAGGTATGGTGGGATCCAACCAGTGTTTAACATGGTTGGCGTCAGTAAACTGCAAGC
Source organism: Glossina austeni (assembly GCA_000688735.1). Taxonomy (NCBI): domain Eukaryota; kingdom Metazoa; phylum Arthropoda; class Insecta; order Diptera; family Glossinidae; genus Glossina; species Glossina austeni. The sequence goes on along the minus strand of KK503002.1, from coordinate 92,193 downwards.
CGAAATAATCAAATTATAAAAAAATTGCTCATATAAAAAACTACCATGGCTTTTTTATGCAATACAAAAAAAAAAAAAAGACGATAAAATAGTGCAAAACCAGTGGGCGTATACGCAAGAAAATATTGGGACGCGTTAAAAGTTCACATGAAGTGGTTTCCATGCTTTAAATGCAAGTGTACAAAGCCATTCATTATATAATTATCTGAATTTGGAAGCATCTGAGAGTAATTAAATGAGCGAATCTTAATTAGCACTCGTTGCTTTGCAATAGCGACTCTGAATTTAGAAGCATCTGAGAAAATTAAATGAGCGAGTCTGAATTAGCACTTGTTGCATTACAACGGCGAAATTGAATTTGGAAGCATCTGAGAGTAATTAAATGAGCGAATCTGAATTAGCACTCGTTGGATTGCAATAGCGACTCTGAACTTAGAAGCATCTGAGAGTAATTAAATGAGCGAATCTGAATTAGCACCTGTTGCATTACAATGGCGACATTGAATTTGGAAGCATCTGAGAGTAATTAAATGAGCGAATCTGAATTACCACTCGTTGCACTGCAATAGCGACTCTGAATTTAAAAGCATCTGAGAAAATTGAAAGAGCGAGTCTGAATTTGGCAGCAAATACGATGTTCAATTGAAAGTGCGCCAGTGAGGTGTTATTGTGTTGTACGTTTGGAGTAAATCCTCTCAAGACAGATGAAAGGATTAATTTATTGAAGACAACGTACGGTGATATACGCCTTTGTGGTCGTTGGGGGAAACTCTATGGTATTTGCTTAACCGTTTGAGTCCCAGACGGTTTTGAAAAAACACTGTCGAAGAATCCCAGACAGTGCGATTGCGCTGTCTGCGTTTTATGTCGAGACAACCCAGACAGTTTTGCCATAAAATCTAAACATCTAGTACAATATTAAGTTTGCACGGATGTACGAGGTGTCTTCAAAAAAAAGATGGGTTTAGAAAGTTTGAAATTTGAAAATATTTTTTTTTCAAATATAAGAGACCGTGTTCATTGTTATTTGCAGAAAACATATATATTTGTATAAATTATATATATATGTATATGTAGCACCGAGAAGGACTTGAGATAGATCGCCATTATTTTGTCAATCATTTCAGATTCATAGTTGCTCACATAAATCAACGCCAGAGTAAACACTTGGTTGTAACATACAGACAATTGTTTACTTGCATAAAGGATTAACCGGTACCTTTTATAGAGCTGGTTGCCAAAGCAACAAGAGAGCAACTATCTCTATGGGATGGATGGATGAAATTGAAAGCAGTTCATGTTTTATTATGCGTTTACTGACGTCGAGTTCGCGTTCAACTCCAAACTGTGTGAATAGCCACAACGTCTTAGAAATTTTTTATCATGGTTTTAGGATATTTTTATGGTCTTAGAATATTTCAGCTTATAGCAAAACTCTCACAACTCAAAACGTAAATAAATTCTACAAGGTTTCTACTGCGTATATCATGCTCCGTAAGGATCTCCACCATATTCATATAGATATTGAGGAAACATTACACAAGCGTATATATTGACGGTAGACAAATAGAAAATGGAGTTAAAATTAATTGAAATTATATAAAAAGAAAAATAAACAAATAACGATTCTTATATAGATTTTCATCAGCAATCATGTTTATATACATGTACACATAAGCATGAATCCCGCCCGCACGCACAACTTTCAAATGTGTACAGAAAAGCACAAGAAATTTTCTGATTGTGTTGGTGTTTATTCTCAAAAGTTTTGTAAAAAAATCCACAAATTGATCAAGAAGAGGCATCTTACACCAAGAAACATGTAATAAGTTTGCTAAGATGAATTGAACCAAACAGTTGGTGCGTTTTCCTTTCATCATTTATTTGGTATTCAAGGATTCTAAATTTTATCTTCACCGATTGCTTCTATAAATTTCAATGCAAATATGCTATGAAGAAATCAAAAAGTACTACATAGCATTCCACTTTAATTGAATATAGGCTTTTTTAACAACGCCACGCACCTTACAAACTTTGCAAAAACACTTCATAACACGAAACCTTTAACTAATTCCATATTTATCTTACATCTTTTTCCATTTCGATTTAGTTTCACGAGGATTTGACATTGGCTTTGCACTAATTGTTTCCTTTAGGGGTATATACATCAAGCGGAATGTTTTCTTTGTTCACACCACATTATATGGCATTGAAGGAACATGAAAATTAGACGAAAATGAACCTTGTGAAAAGCAAAACGGGTCTGCGGGACGCTTCAATTCCTCTTACGTCTAGTCCATGTATGGCCTGCAAGCTTGTGTGCTAAAATTCTTACTGAATCCATTATTTTTGTATTATGCAAGCTTTTTTGCACCAATTTTTTGCAATTAATAAACGATATGAATGTATGACTTGCAACATCATAAAACTGTAACGAAAAGGAAAAACGAACGCATTTTATGAAGACTGCGTGTTTGTTTCACTTTGTTTTGCAAGCCAAACGAAACTAATATAATAGCTAGATGTTTACTTTTTGAAGCGAAAAAGAAACAACTTATAACTAACTTGAAGTAACTTAGAGCTATGGAAATTATTTATTACGCTGCATACGACAAACACTACGCGAGTCCAAAAATAATGTATAAGATTTATCGCTATTTTATTGCTTACTTTGGCAATCTTCCGGACTTTTTCTTGTCTCTACTTTCCAACTTCTTTCATTTGACGCCTACATTGAAAGTATTTTTAACAAAACATCTATCCACTAAGTCGGGACACCGAGCACAATTAATTTAAATTAATTTTAGCTCCCCGCATTCTACTTTCCAAGTTCTTTTATTTTATACCGATATCGCTGGTATTATTAACAAAAAATTAATCCACCAGGTGGCGGTGTCTACCATATTGATTCTAGAGTTAACCCATTTTTAGGCAGATAATATATTTTCTTTTCAGGAATGTACAAAATAGTTTCAAACATTCTGTTTTGTTTGCCTTATGATAAATAACCATAACTCCTCAAAAAAGTGAAAAAAAAAAAATTTAACCACTTGTAACTTTACATGGGCACGGCCGATTTCTTCCACTTTTGCTGGTAAGAAGTAGAGTGCACCGTTAAGCAAATGTTGAAAATATCTGGCTTCTAACTTTTATAATTTCTGTATAACGAGTAAAACCCATAAATCTTTGCTAAGAAAAACGGAGTTGCATTCAGTTTACGTTTCACTGTGGGCTTCTTCTCTGACCAATTCGGTCCATTTCCAATAACGAAATACAGTAACTTTCAATGTTTTTACAACATTTGAAGACGATATCTTCAGTTTTGCGACGAGGAGATTGCCAACAAAAAACATCGCACAGACACGCAGATGGCTTAATCAGTTCAGAATTTCACGTTGATCAAGAACTTTATACATCTTTACTAACTTTATAAATCTTTATATTTTTGGCCAGGATACGGCTCTTTATGTGCTCACAGGTGTGTATACATAAACTAATATTTGTAAATATATATATTTTGCTTGAGAACAACAAAATTTGTTTTTTATGTTTAATATAATGTAGTTGTTAGATAGCCTTTTTTATAATTGCATTGCAAACAGTGTGTAATTATCATGTAAATTTCTGCAGAAGCAATTTATAAGTAAAGATTGCACTGTGAAATCGAACTCTTCGTCTTTTACTTTTTTTTTTTTTTGCATTGTAAGGGATAGAAATCATCATCATTATCTTTACTATTTTACAAAGAACACAGCTTTGTGTTTTAATGCTTTTATTACCAGTATAAAGATATTCATATACTCTAAATTTTCGCTAATCATCTGCGGTTTACAGAATTTATTCAAACCTAAATTTTTTTAAACATAATTCGTAAAAATGTTGTTTTCTTTTTTATAAGAAAGACAACCGATCGAAGACAGAGATAAGCGCGAACCTCCACTGACTAATCACAAAAACAAACAAAAAAATAAAAAATACTCATGAATCGCTAACTTCATTCTTTACGACCGCCGACACTCGCAATCGAAGTTAACATGTCACTATAGGGTTGCAAAAATAATACATGGTACACGCGAATACCGCTGCCGCACATGTTTAACACTTCTCTCAATACTGGTGGCTTTCTCAGCATATAGAGACCTAGTACTTTACTCCCACATCATAAAAATAGCAATGGAGAGTATATTGAAAATTACAGGGGAATTGCTAAACTTAGCTTGTTATCTAAACTTTTTCTCAACACTAGAATCTACCTCAGCATATGGAGAGCTAGTATTTTATTCCCACATCACAAAAATGGTAGTAGAGGCTGTGATACTAAACTTATCATATTACCTAAACTGTTTGAACAATTGATTACTAAACGCCTAATCCGTTCAATTAAATTTATAAATTCGCGATTTCAGCGTGATTTTGTAAATGATATATCTTGGGCCACGTGCTTAATGCTTTCAAGTTTACCAGGCAAATCGGCGAAATCATTACTGACTTGGCAAAAGAAGCATTTAGTGTACGTATAGTCCCTAATGGGTTTCTCCACATCCTTTTAAGTTGGATCGCCTCATACTCAGTGGTCGAACACAAAAAGTGCAAATTAATTTGCACACCTCTAGAGATATTATTGTGCGATCTACCGTGCCACACAGTAGTCACCTGGGCCCAATTCTCTCCTTGCTATATATAAATAGTACTCCATTGGCGATTGAACATTCTTGCATTCTCATGTATGTTGATGAGGTAAAGCTATTTCACTACTCTCATGATATGAAGGGCTTCTGTCGACTTCAATTCGACTTGTTGTCCGTAGTGAAGTTATGCGAGATTAATGGTACGGCCATGAACCTTAGAAAGTGCAAAGCAATGTCCTTTATAAACATCCATACGACATTTAGTCTTGAAATGCAATCGGTAATTACTTAGGTTAGATCAGCTCTTAGCTTCATGAATAGGAGGGCTAGGGAATTTAACGATCATTACGTCATAAAAAGCTTATCCGTATCGTTAACTGGACCTATTGGAGTGTATGCCACAGTTGTTTACTCACAGTTTTCAATGTACACATGGTAGAATCTGTTCAGAAACAATTTCTCCTGTTTGTTTTTTAGATGAAAAACGCAAAGAATACCTAATCCTCACGAGAACAGGCTTTTAAACAGCCGACACTTTCTAAAGAAGAGAAGTAAGTTGCGTGGCTAAGCTCATTAATGGTGAAGTAGACTCTTCTCGATGAGCTCGGATTTATTGTCCCGTGTAGAGTCTCTAGTCTGGGCCTATCGCGTTGTCGGGCTAGCTATAAACTGCATTCCCTATGCGTGTCCACTGCAAACACTTTGATGAAAATTACCACTTATTCTCCATTTCGGATAAAAGTGAATATGTGGAACGTACGTTACTCAATCAAAAACGTTATCGTTTGCCTCTATACAAATTCAATATTTCAAGGCGTAGGCTAAGTTATCCCAAATCTTTTACTCATAATATATATTTTATAATGAATATCTACCTGCTAACAGCTAAGTAAATAGTCAAATAGTAATAATAAATAAATAACTCCAAAGTAATCTATAAAAAATACGGATTTTCTTAAAAGAAAAAAATTAAATTCATAAGTCAATAGTACAGATATCACCATGTCGACCGAAAAATGGGAAAAATTTGTCGAAAATGATGGAAGAAATTTTATTTAATGCATATATTGTATCAATTTTTCTCAATATATATGTTTTTCAAATGAAAAAATGATCAAAATACATGCAAGCAAAATGAAAGTAGTTAAAATCGAACTTCAAAACAGATCTTATTGCTGACCTGAATGCTTTAATAAATCACTTATCTCTCTAATCTCAATGCAGAAAAAGATTCGAAGATTGTGGGAAAAAATTTTTGCCTAAAAGCCTGCATCCTCTTGCCGGAAACCACGAAACCGAAAACCTAAGATCATTACAAGGATCGAAGGAAAACACATTCAACAAATTTAGAGCTTACTGAGGAAAGGTAGCTTGTGGATTTAATGTCCAGTTTAAAGGATATCAGACATTACTTCCTTATCAGCCTGCATAGCTTTAACAGAAGATCCTTCTTCTTGTAAATTTATTGTTTTTTTTTTTTTTGGGAAATTTCAGAAAATTTTAGAATAAACTTTTTACAAGAATTTAAAGTAATTCTTAATGAATCAAAGGGGAAAAAATTATCGGAAAAATTCTTACAACCTATTGTTAATGGAAATTCGTTTTAAGCCGAACATTATTATTATTTGTCGTTCATTAAGAAATGTTCATGTGCAATGCTTATCTATCGCTGCATATACATACATATATATATATATATTGTTTTTACTTTCCACGTAGAATAAGAGAAAGAGACAGGGATAGAGAGAGAGAGAGAGAGAGAGAGAGAGAGAGATGGATAAAAAAAAAGTTGAACTTAAAAAATGAATATAATACATAATGAAAATGTCATGCTGTACGGCCGCAAGGATCGCCTGATGCAAAGCCGCAGAAGTTATGAAAAATTAATAATAATGTCGAATCGATTAATTTAGCCAAGCAAAGTCAGCGGGGATCAAAAAAAAAAAATTAAAAAAAAAAAATTTGGCCTTTTGCTATTTAACTTAATTCACTTTTTGCTTTGTGCTTTAGTTGTGGTCAAGTCACACAAATGCCTTACAGGCCTTACAAAAATTTCCATTTTGCGGTGGGCACTTAAATTGTTGCTGCTATTTGGTGTTGTTAGTTTTACAGTTAGTTTTATACATCCAAAATTTTATACATCAATATACATACATTTTGGTTGTATAAAATTTTGGTTGTATAAAATTTTGGTTGTATAAAATTTTGGTTGTATAAAATTTTGGTTGTATAAAATTTTGGTTGTATAAAATTTTGGATGTATAGAATTTTGGTTGTATAAAATTTTGGTTGTATAAAATTTTGGATGTATAAAATCTTGGTTGGCAGATTCCATTGACGGAAGATTTTTATTTAAAGAAACATTCAATGATTTTCCTGTGTAACATTGAAACGACATTAACTAACACAAACCAGAATATATTTATTCTTCAGCATATTTCCTCTTAAGTTTAACATACGCTTCCAAGATTTCTCTAATTTCCATTCATCGGTCATCTAAAGTTAACTCTACCATGCAACGAAAAACGACTTTTACGCAGGAATTTCTCATACATTTTGCTAGCCGGTCAACACAAGGACATTTTTACCTACCGTTGCAATGTATTGAAAAACGAATATTTTTCTTAAAATTTTCAATTCAATTTATTCCAAAAGTTTGGATTAATACTTTCATGCTATTCTTTCTGAATACGCCTAAGCGGCCGAGTGGGCAAAGGATCTTGACTAGCAAGTCATTGGTTATGGGCGAAAATCTCAAGTGCGATAGAGTTTTCAATAAAGCCGATGGCCTTGAATGTTAGTGCTTTAAGACTTTGGTCTTGTAGGGTATTTCTCTAACTAAATTATAAATGATAAACTACTACTAATCTTCCTTGAAGGTTTTGATCACCTTTGGAGCTGAACAAGCAAACCTTACCTTGCAGCACGGTAAGGTCACCCAGATAAGAAACAAGCCCTTAATGATTTTACTTTATTAGCTCATGAAAATGTCTGTAGCACTGGCTTGTAAATCCTGAATTACTTGGGGTCCTCAATAAATCAGCGGCTATCTTTAGTGGCAGCATGGAAGGGGTTCTGAAGATCGAAACGGATTTTTGAAAAATCTATACATTGCAAGGGCAATAATGGGGATTACATCAAGCTTTGTTAGCTTTTAAAAGGTGAATTGTGATTACGCCAAATCCTTCTAATAAATACCGGCCGAACTTGCGCTGTCCCATACAAAAGCAAATGCAACTCTAAAGTACCTCTCAGCAAGACGTTTTGACGATTTGATCTTTACTATAACTCGTCGACTATATTTTCTTTGCGACGAGATTCCTTCGAAGTTACAAAATTTTTTTTAATTTTTCAGACCAAACGAAATGTTAGGTTAACTTCGAATGGATAGTAAAGTTTGTTTAGGCTAGAGAGGAGGCTAAGGAAAGGGTTGCCAAGGATACACTGTTGTAGCTCGAGTGAGAAGTTCTGCCGCATCCATGCTGCATATTCACCAGACGGCTTCTGATTGCCACTTGTTCAGATCGATGTTGCATGGCTTGCATCATGGCACGCGGTCTCGAAATTCTGAAGAATTTGCGAAAATTTGTCGCTGATTGGATCGCTGCCAAACCAATATCGTTTTTTCAACGCAATAGATATTTGTTGGCTTTGTTTTCATCTAAACATTATTTATAGCAAGCCATGTTTTTCTACTTTTCTTTTAATGAGTTTTTCCTTATCCACCATAAATTTCTATTGTTCTTTACTCTTCTTTTCATAGTAGTTTCATAGTTGTTCTTACCGATAAAGCAAAACATATTAGCACTTCTAAATTTTGGGAGGTAACTACGTACCATAGACTTTATCGCAGATATCACGACGTGCAGCCAAAAATGTTTGAGGTATTGTAAAGTCTTCTTTGGTTTCATCTTCTGTTGCTGATAATGCATCGTTAGTGTCGTTGCAAACATTTTTTAGACGGTAATCACTGTAATTAATATGTAAATAAGTCGCGCGAATTTAAATTGTCCTCGTAAATCTACCTGTTCTCCGTTTTACTTTCGGAATCGGACTTCAAATTACATTTTGTTCTTTTTTACATTTTGCCTCCGTTATATGTGGCTCTGTTTTAATGTGCACTTTTACTATCTCTAACAAACCGTGTGGTTCTTCTGTTTCTTCAAGATTTGTCTTAATTTGCATTTTTTTTATGGGAGGCAAATCTATTATCAGAAATTTGTATATTATATTTCAATTTTTTCTATATCATATTTCTATTTTTTAGCTTCAGTGTCATCTAATGGAGATTACTCCAGCTGTAGCAAATTGCCAGAAGATGAGAAAAAGGCGAATGTTTCATTGATGATTCGTAAAAATCACTTGTTGTCATTAAATCCAAAATTAATCGTCAGAAATCAGCCAGAAGGATTATCTACTCCAAAAACGATGGGTAATAATTTAAATTTAATACAAACAGAGACTACGACACCCGAATTATGTTTCAGTTGCTGTTAACGAAGTATAACATCGGTTATCGAAAAGGAGAACATGGTTAAAAATTAAGTTGGATTTTGTTTAAAAAAAAAAACCAGTATATGTATGCGAAATTAATCAGAGTTTTTCTACTATAATATTTTTTGTTCAAATTATGCACTTACTTACTTACTACTATAATATTGTTTATTAAAATTATTACTAGTAAATAATAAATAAAATTTACTAATTTATAAATTGATATATTAAAGGGCTTTTACTTTACTTTTACTTTGTGGAACGTGAAAATTATTGCTTTCAATCGGGGTTATATAAAATTTTTAATAATCTTAAATCTTAAAATGTCTACATGTCTACATTCATATGCTCATTCATACTTCCATCGCACTAAAAAAAAGTTAATGAATTTTTTTTTGATTTAATAGAAATAGCGCTCCATATTGGTGTAATAGAATTAGGGCTCCGACTTGATGTAACAGAAATTGTTTGTGTGAATATGCAATTAGAAATTAAGAAAAAAGAAAACGAGGTTAATAAAGTACGCTCGAAAAGCAAAGATTCATTTAAAAAAATAGAAAATCTTGAACCAAAATACCCCTGGATTAATGAAGACAAAGAATTTTTTGGCATGAAAAATACACGATATGATTATTCGAAAGACAATCCTGTAGAAGCCGGTCAGAAATTGAGTTCGATGGACGTCCAAAAAGAGAAAATGGAACGTAATATAATCTAAGAGCTATGGTATGATTATGGCTGAGTCCGAACTCAAGCTAAAACGTCAAATGAAGTATTTAGAACGCCATCGAGTTTGGTACTTGCCGTCCCTAGGCAAGTTTTTGCAAATGAGTTTCCCACCCAATCATTTTACGCATGTGCTAATTGATGATGCCAGCCAGTGCACGGAAACCGAATGGTGACTGTTGCTCAAGTCTCAAAAGAGCGTGGCCATGTAATATCCCGCGTGCGACCGTATATCGACCTCGAATTAGTAATTTAGAAAAAATTGGAAAGGAGTCATGTCAGGCGAATAAAGTGCCTGTTCAATTACGTTGGTTGAGTATTTGGCTAAAAATAGGAAGAGTAAATATACTTAAGCGGATTTTTAAGCAATCAAGCAGACTTAAGAGGATTTTTAAGCAAAAATAGGAAGAGCAAATATTCGCCTTTGTTTTTCACATGTCTGCAGATATCAAACTTTTTGGATCTATGCTAAGTTTTTAGAAATCAAAATGTGGTTTGTTTGCAAAAGTCTTTGCCTCTTTGCAGGACCTTGAAAGTCCCCAACAGTGTTTGAAGACAATGTTTATACTATCTGAGCATATAGGAATAGCCAATTGAATCTAAGTAGGTCATTAAACGCGTCTTTTACACGATAAGATTTATAGGAAATAATAAAAGTTCCGTTTTTCATTTTTTGTACTTTTTTTATCTTCCATTATTAACAATATAGTGATAAGCCTTTCAAACACTTTATGACATCATTGAAAACTATTATTTTTAAAGTTTATGCGTGAACGCGTGATAGTCCCTTTGTGTTCATTACAATGACTCACTTTTTTATTATGTTTATAATAATGCGTATCAGTTCACGCAAATAGTTTAAATTACGATCAATATCGTTATCAGTTGGCGTACAAACAAAAAATGCTCTCTGCATCAAACCGACAAAACACCGAAACTTCTCTGATTCGTTTTGTATTTCGCATAATACCGGGGCTAAAAGATCACTCATGTCTTGTGAATAAGAAATACCGGTATTGTAAAAGGCACAGTATAATAAAATGTTGTTCATAATTTCAGTGTTAGGATTGTCTTCGCCGCAGAAGAACGGATTTGGACGATCTGTACGTACGTCATCTTTTTCGACAATACATTGAACGGTTTTCCAGAAATATATTTGTTCTTCAGGCGACATTGAATATAAACGTCGCCGTGTAATCGCCTCCCATTTTCTTTTCCACTTTTTGTTTGTTTTAATACATTATAGTTTTATAATGAGCTTTCTTTCCTAGTAAACAAATAACTATTAATCAACAAAATAGAAAAACAAAAAAATAATAATAGTAACATTAAACATACATTTAAAATCACTAAAAACTTTTTTTGTTTTAGTAAACTTTTAACGTTTTTATATTTTAGTTTTTTTCATGATTGGTTAATAATGCTAATATCAGCGTATATATATTTATTCATCTGAGTCTTGTATTAATTATAGTTAGTTTTAAATTTAATATTTACGATCGATTCAATCCTACTGTCAGTTTTTGCTTCTTATATAAAAATTATTATTTTAAACTGTTCAAATTAAATGCTTATAAGGTGCAGCAGAAATAAAAAAATTGGAAATAATCAAAAACAAAATTTTATTAAAAAAAAAGTAAGAAAGTTATGGTTCTTTTGTGTCCAATGTTGAATATGCAACACTAAATTAATATAGACAAATTTTACAATAAGTTGACAATTTCCCTCGATTTGTCAGGACCATCTTTTTTTTCAATGGGTCAGTATTTACAGGTGCATTTGTGTTTTGCCGCTCTTGCTGTCGTCTTGCAGATTGGTTCACGAAAATCTTCAAATTTGATATATATCGCCATCATCTAGGAGCAGTCAGTTTTTAATTTATATTTCAGTTTTATTGCTTATTTTTGATAAAATTTGGAGCTACAGCTTATAACTCGAAATGTTATCAACAAAATTACGTTCTTTTGGTCGGAGGTGGGCATAAAAAAAAATATATCTTCAAGAAAAGCTTTTAATACATTTAACCCTAATAGGATCGAAGCATTTTTATAATGAATTTGATTTTGACAAATGTTTAAAAAATTGTTTTACATTGGGCCGTTAGCATTATCCGTTTATCCAAATGACTCCTGAATAGCTAAAAGGCATTTTTCATCATCCATATGGCCAATACATTCTAAAGCCGATCGATGTTCTGAATCCCACATAGCAGGGCCACAACGTTTACACAAGCCAGCAAGAGTGCAAGGAATTTTTGAAAGTTGGCGATATTGGTATAACAATTCACGTGCCTTTCGTAATACCAACCGACCATCCATATACATAGCTAAGCTTAAATTTTGAGCAATATCATCTGCATAGACTGCTATAGTGGCTTCTTGCATACTTTTTACACCCAACATTAATACCATCGGTTTTAGCCAAGCATAAAATCTTTACAAGCGAAGAATCCTTGAGGGCTATCCCATCCGTTTTTTGGTGTACGTTTCTTCTTCATTCGTAGTTCTTTTGGTGTAGGTTTCTTCTTCTTTCGTAGTTTTTTTGGTGTGGGTTTCTTTTTCTTCACATTTTTGTAGTAGGTTGCTTCTTCTTCACGTTTTTGGTGTAGTTTGCTTCTTCTTTCTTAGTTTGATACCAAAGAACATAACTCTCAATAAATGGTTGAAAACCAGCCGCTTACTTAGTCAAATCAGTCATTTTGAGAATTTGACACTTTTTTTCGTGCAATTTTCTGAAGTGTTTTTAATTATTGTCAGTTAGCACACGTGCTCTGTTTACCTTTTTGACCTCATAATGTTTTTGACGTAATTAAAATAAAGTGAAATGCAATTAACATTAAAATCCATCAATTAACCTTTGCCAAACAAATAAAAACACTGTAGTGTGACAAAGCCAACCATTAAATGGCCTATAGTACTTCGTCAACCCTTCACTTATCCTTGTCATAGAACACAAGAAGGCCCTTACCTGGTATGGGACCTAAGACGTAATCAAAACTTATAAAATTGATTTTCTTGTCAAAAACATTTTCATTCCTCACCTACTCCAGTCATAAAATATTAAAAGTTAAAGCTTGTGGCTACGTAAAGGATTACTTTGCATAGGAACGGATAGACATACGAGGTTCAAATTTGATACAGTGAATTTTTATATCAAATTACTCTTATCGACCGATTTTCGTCAAAAAATATTGCAAATTAAAAATTTTTGCTATCTTAAAACTTATGTTTCGTACCTCAATATTTTCGTGTTTTGCGGAAAGCAATTTAAAAAATAGGGCCATTCGGTGCAACTTTTTCAATCAATTTTTAAGTAATTTCGTTTAACAAATTTGAAGTAATATTACTTAGCAATACTTATCGACAAATTTTGAAAATTGCGGGTTGTTGCCACTTTAAGACTTTTTACAATACAATGGGTAAAAATCGTTCGACCCAATTTATTTTTAATAGAGCTCGCCCTTTGTGCAAAACACATCCGTGTACCAAATTTTGCGAACCTCAAAACCGATGTGTGGTTGCACACAAATATACATGGACAGACGTCAAATAGACTGACAAAATGAAAATTACGCTGAGTCGATCAGTACAATAAAAAGTGGATCTATTTTAAGTCTTTGCGGGTACAAACTTAATGTATCTACAAGTCGTACTGATGTAGTATATTATTACTTAGCATGATGCACATAGAGCCGTTTTTATAGGTATAAACACAAGCAAAAATTAAGATTTTGTTCATAGGTAACAGTGTACATTGCAACTGGCACGCTTTATTAAGATTATTGTTTACAAATATAACAATTGCGAAAGTCTACTTGTTAAAAAAGAACACATTCTTAAATTCCTTTTTATTTACATACATCATGTGCGCAATAACATATATTTTCTTTATTTCATTTTACGACGTATTTACCGGAGATGGTAGATCTAGGCACGCGGCTGCATATGATTTCGAATCACGTTGAGACCTCTTCCGTGTACGTTTCGGTGACCTTTCGTAATCCATTTGCACTTCGGGGATTGCCGTTGTGAAAACTGAGAACTAGACTAAGCTAGAACTGTTTCATGAGACGCACTAAAATATACTTGCCTAATGATAAATATATAAGGGAAATCATGGATCTTTATTATTTAATAATTATTATTCTGAGTGCTATTCAGACAGCTTTCCGTTTTATAACGATACCAGTTAGTTATAAAATTGTTTTATGCATCATATAAGAGCTTTAATTGACATCGCTCAAAATACATTTTGCAACGATATATTTGCGCTTATCTATTGGCTTAGTCCATCTCCACTCAACAATCCAAAAAAATACATTTGTGCTTCAAAGTATTGAACGCTGCATGCAATACATTTACCGAATCAATTTGTTCTTGATTCAAATATATAAGCGATAATCTTAGCAAACACTAATACATGAAAATGTGTTGAATGTGTGAAAATGTTTAATAACAAAAGTAACGCTGACGCAAAACGCTTTTCCCGCATTGTAGCATAAGAATGCTATGTCCATTGTTGTAGTGATATAAAACCGATCATTTTCAAATGTTAGCTCGGCTAGATGGGTGCATTTTTGATGATCTTGATGATCGCAAAGGCATGAAATGAATCCAATAAAATTGCAATATTTCCAATTGAGGTAAATTTAGTGTCGCTTTCAGGAGTTTCGAATCAGAGGTGAACGCAGTCAAACTTAAATCCTTTAGATGCAGAAAATTTGCACTTAGATCCAAAATTTTAGGTATACTCTTTAATAAGTCACATTCAACGATATTTAATTGCTTTAAAAGACAAGGTTTGCCGCAAAGCAAGAGGTTATCCATTTCCAAATTCCGGAAGGATTTTATTTGCAAATTTTGTAAATTTTCCGATTGCCATAGACTGACCGGTCAGCCAATGACTAACGCCATCTAAAAGTTCTATAGTTTTCAATTGCTTAGAAAATTTACTCAACTATTTGATGACTGTATCTTGCAAGATCTTTCTGTAAATTTTCGAAAGAAACAACGGTTTGCTTAGGTGATATTATGATGCTTAAAAAATTTCAAATCGAAGACAAGAAAACAAAATCGTAATTTGAGAAAAATTCGTCACTTTTTTGATGACTTTCTTAGCAATAAGATCGAAATCGGAAGAAATGAAGTGGTCAGAGACGGAAAAGAGAATTTTTCAAGATCTATATAAAAGAAAACGAAACGAAAGGTACGGGAGAGAATCAACCTTGTCACGTGCTGACTATAATATTCATTCAATCATTGACAAATGCATTCCTTGCCGAAAATCAACAATTACACGTGAATACATTCATATGGATTTTTTCGAAAATATTTTTAAAAAACCCATCTGAGATAAAATATAAGGGAAATATCTTAAGCGTAAGGAAACTTTTAATTTTAAGCGTGTGTAATGTGACAGTAACGAAAGGAGATTAATTAAAAACGAAAACCTTTGTGCATAATGTAGAATACAAGATTTCCGTTTGTAGCATCTATAAGTATGTTATGTGTTAGAGTCGTCCGTCTGCGAATTTCTTAGCTGTTCAGGACCGACGGAAGCTGGATAGCTTAAGTCGAGATATGTAATTTAACGCCAATGCAAAATTTTACTTTACTAACCTGTTTTATTCTGTGAACGGTATTGAAGAAGATGTTTTCCTGGTATTCCTTACATATTTGCTTATTTCTACTTATAATATAACAATATAAAAATTAAATTATTGGAGTTAATTGTTAATGTTATATGGCGGTACCCAACCACCAAAGGCTCTTTCTAATTCCTCTGCTACTGCTAAACACAAGCGATCGTTCATTTCATTGGCTACTATCTGAATACCCATGGGCAAACCGTTAACGTCTAAGCCCATTGGGGCTTGGGTGGTTGGTGTATGTAGCACATTAAATATGGAAAAATAGCTTATATCGCCAAATTTAATTAGAGGATAATAGTGGAATGTTGCTGTCCTAGGGGAACTGTGATAGAACAAAACTCCGTCATCTCCCAAAACTTCTTTCAGTATGCGCTTCATTTTTGAGGTTATTTCTCGCATTTTCTCTTCTTTTTCTGGCGGCAACACAGAATTTATTAGACCATAGATAGCCGCCATGGTGAAGTCACTTTTTCCAACAAGTTTTTTTAATACTTCCAAAAAAGGATTTACTTTGGTGCCATTGCCTAGCAATTTACTAAATTCAGAAGTTTCCTGTGTCATCCAATAACGCCATAATCTGTGACTGTATTCTATGCCAGGTAATTTAAGCAGCTGAACTTCGTTTCCACTTAAGTTTTGAAAATGGCGACGTATTTGATACATAACCATCTGTGTCTCATGGTTTACCGGATTGCATAGCTTGCTATTATTGCAGGGTATATAAAAGAAGCGCAATTTTTTCAAATCTACTGGCTTTTCAAGTTGCAACTTCTGCATCATCTCAGGCCTGACCAATACCTTAAAGATCGGCATTAGATCCCGACTAAAGCGAGCCATAGGACCAACGACCATCATTGTTTGTTCTTCTTTACCAGTACGGAAAGTGCAACCGCGAGCATCCACTGAAAATTTTGTAGGCTTGTGACCAAAAATACCACATTTAAATGCGGGTATTCGTATGGAACCCCCAATATCTGTGCCCAAGCCGAAAGCTGTACAACATGAAGATATCAAAGCAGCCTCCCCTCCAGACGAGCCTCCAGCAGATCTTCTCAGGTCGTAGGGATTGTTTGTTTGACCTATAAGATTATTCCTGGTCTCACACCACATATTAATTTCAGGAACATTTGAGGTAGCAATTATAATAGCCCCGCTGTTTTTCATAAGCCTTACGCACTCAGCATCCTCATCGGCCTTTAGACTTTTCCTAGAAACCAAACCAAGTGTTTGCAATTTTCCTGCAACAGCTGTGCTGTCTTTGGTTGTGAAAGGAACACCTAAAAATGGTTTGGATTTCAGTTCGCTTTCAGAATACTCATTATTATCTAATCTCCTATCAATTTGTGTTGCCTCTTCCAAAGCCTCTGAGAAAGGCCCGTCCACTATAGCATTTATTTGTAACTTTACCACTTCCATGCGCTCAAAGTAGGCTTTAACGACATCGTAAGACTTCAATTTACGTTCACGTATGAGCTGGGCCAGTTCGACAGCACTTTTCGAAACAATTAATTCCTGACCTTTGTCATGTACTTTTTGAACTCGCTTTTTGGGCCCAAAATACCGACCCAAAATAAATTCCAAAATATTATCGATTAATATGTTTAAAAATATTAAAAATGATGTTAAAAATGTTTTCTTTTCTGCCATAACGTTGCTTTATAATAAATCGGTGTGAATCGATTTAGGTGCTTAAAATGTCTACGTCAACTGGTTGCGAAACTTGTTTTAATTATACACCAAGATTTCAAGAGCAGCGAAAAAAATCACGAAACATAACCCAGCTGACTTTGGTAAACAAAAGAGAAAATATATTATTTGCTCTCAGTAGCCCGCCGTATAAGTTGAATACTGAAACTTACAGCGGAAAACAAAAGTGCATTTCTTCTTCTTCTTCAAGAATTCAGCAAAACAGGTGATCGACTGTGTTTAGCAGAAAATTTTTGATTACATTGTTATATGAAAACAAATGGCAACGCTGCTCAGGGGTCTCTGCTAAACTGAAAAAACAAGAAGTGTGGCAAAGTGAAAAGCAATAAGAAGAAGATAAATGTAAATGAACTACATGGTATATTTATTGCAATTTATTGGAAACTTCTTAAATTTTTAGACAATAGTAAATGGTAAAATGATAAAAGATAAAAGTAATGGTGGATGTGTAGTTTAATGGTGGTTAGCTGAATTGTTTGTTTACATTAAGTAGATGTCACGGTTAGATTGCGAACAACAGAGTTACATTTAGGTAGCGTTGGAGATGTCGTGATTTTGTTATTGTATTTTGCATTAGGTAGAAAAGACGCGGCATGAAATTACTTTTCCTGAAAACTTGGAAGAGTTTCTGGAGGATTTTTGTAAGATTTTCGGTTTCGTAGGAAAACTGTCGAACAATTAAAAAAATTATAATTTCAAGAAATCTACAAATTCGTTTCAGTGCCCTATGGGCACAGAAAGTAAATTCTCTCAATTATGTTTTAGTTGCTTAGCATGCGAATTTTTTAGGTCCACCGCTTCAATACCGAATTCAAAAGGGGGTATAGCGAAATCAAAGGGAGGCATAGCGAATTCAAACAAAGCATATGAAATTGTTTACAAATCAAAGAGAGGTATAGCGAATGAAAGACCACGCACGGATATGTATAATATCGAATTAGGTGAAGAAACGCCAAAAGTTTGTTAATTATTGTAAAATTTTGCTTACGAATGTGGCTTCTACTAATAAATTAAATAAATTGTATTCAAATAGATTTATCTGACAACAATTTTGGTGGTTAACTTGACTGTAGATGGACATATGTATATGTTTTCTGTGCGTGATCATTTGGTGAGAAGTACTTTTTTAATGTTTTATATTATTATGCGTACTACCCAAGGATGGAGATATACTCATAATGCCTACATACTCAAAAGGACGCTTCACCGACCATACATAGCATATATAATCTTGACGACGAGACTGAATCGACTTAGTCCATCTATATGGTGTATGTTGTTGGTACTCTCCTGCTTGCACAAATTAAGACATCGACACCAAATTTGGCAAAAGTATTCAAAATTCTTGTATGCTGGTTGACACTGAAAATGGATCAAATGTATCAAAAATTTGTTTTGGGCTTCCTGCAGAGAATTTAGAAGTTAAGTGTGGTTCCTCTTCACTGGATTTATTTCGATGGTTTAGCCAATTATAAAATGGAATATTAATTGGTTAGAAAACAATTTTTGCTTTCTAAAATTGGCGAGTCCAAAACTGCTTTTGACCCAACACAGCTTTTGCCCTGCCTAGGTTTTAACCACGTGCATGGTCCAAATTCAGTAAAAATAAATTGTATGTCAAATTGCCATAGTGGACATATTTTGACCACAACAAATTGAAAAATAGACGATACTACCATATGAATGTTCAGTTTTGTAAGAACTCTTATATTGAATGGCCCTAGCCTACTTTCAATCAGGTTTGGTCAAAATGCGCCAGAGAACCAAATTTCTTTTAAATATCTCAAAAATTACAGCCTGTAGGATGAACACAAGAACACGTCTATCCTAAGTTCTTCTGAGTGTTACATACATCTTCACAGACTCAATATCTAATTTCTAACATACACGTTACATAAAAAAAATTAAATAAATAAATTTTGCGCATCTTTTGATACACCAAACCACATTTGCTAATAGAATATGCATCTAAAAAAAAGTTAGCTCTATAAAATTGCAATTGAAATTTTCTGCTTAGTCTTCTTGTTGAACGCAGTGAAAAGCAGTTGTGTTGATATTTATATAAGTTAAAACAGTTGAATTTAACTATATTCGTGGTGAACTTTATATGCCGGTTTGAGCAGTTTTATATATATATAATGAAGGTTGTCCGTCTTTCAATCCGCCTAAGATTATCAAGGAGAAAACACATTTACAATCATATATTTTTTTACAAGTCAAATGTTTCGAGATATATATCTATTTATGATATCATTAATGCAAATTATAATTTATATCTTTAATCAAAATAATAAAGCATCTGCAATCTGGTTTTTTCGTTTATAAAATATCTTTATTTATTTATTTATTAACACATGTTTTTTTCAATATTTTCTCAGATGTAATCAAATTTATATTCTCTCTTCGTATTTATGCTTAAATGCCCGCAAATTTATATTCGCTATGTATATGCTCCTTGTCTGAACTCACTGTTGAAATTAATATTATATCGCGTTCCTTAAAAAAAAAACAAGCGAAGGCAATACTTGTGATAATTCCAACATTAGTGCCATTTTACGAACGATATACCTGTCCTTGGAATTCCTCCACAGAACCAATTTTAGGCATTTCTAAGTCTGCGTTCGGGAGGGAAACAAGAACTGCCCGCCTAAATTCTTAGCCGCTCGTGAGACGGCGTTGTGCTGTTTACGGTAGCCATAACGCGAGAAGTAAAATTCTAAACGATAATCTTTGCCGTTATATTTTTACTGAAAGGCGGCATCGAATTTAAGCAGAATGCGATTGAAAAGCACTTTGTGAATCACTTCTTCGTACATGCTTGCTTTGGGTGCTGCTGATTTGAATATTGATACGCAAAATTTAAGCAACGAATGTAAGGCTTCCTTATCTAACGAGCAATTAAATGAATATAAAAAGGTCAAAGAGATTTTAATGCAATTCTCCTACAACGCAACTACCATTTCTGCCAAAGTATGTCACGTCCAGGGGGGTAATTACGTGTCTGAGCCATTATTCGATGATTTTTGCTTTTTTTATTTTTAGCTCGCGTATGCACAAATGCTGTTAAAAATACTCTCCCATATCCGTCAAATCAGACGAAAGCAACTTTGAAATGTTGAAACCGACTTTAAAATTTTAAAATCGACTTTAAAATGTTAAAAGCAACTTCAAAAAATTAAAAGCAAAGCCAAGCCATTAAGATATGTTACTTTTATATCTATCATCGACCGATGGATAAATATACATTAAAGCATTAAAAATAATCAAAACAAAGAAAATTAAACCGTGCTATTCAGTTGACTTAACCCAAGCCTACCCCCGACTAACCCTAATATCTTCTTACAAAAAATTTACAAAATCCCTAATCGATCATTGCAAAGTTTAAAATAATCATACATAGAATTAGTTTATTTTAAATATAATTAGTTTAATTTAACTATAATTTTTAAGATAACATTTACAATAAAAGAAAACTAATTTAATTTAAAAGAGATGTCAATTAATATGAATTCTCTCTTTTGTTAAACTAATAAAATTTAACAAATAAGAATAATAACTTATGTAAATAGGATTATAATTGATTTTAAATCTCCGTTATGTGAATTTGTTCGTTAATTCTGTTAGTTTAAGAATTGCATAATTAAAATAAATTAAATTATTATTAAAATTACCGACAGCATTTGTTAAATGACTAAAAAAAAAAAGATTTCAAACTTTGCCTGGTGATTAATAATATAAATTTTGTCAGAATGTGTACGAAAAAAAGACTAAAAGATGTGTTTTTCGATATATATTGTTATCGATTCCTTCGTTTTGGAATAGAATACAAATTAATCTATTTTTCAAGATCCATGTATTACCAGCGTTTTCGTGAATTGCTGTTCAATCGTTCTTTTGCACTCTGCTCGACTTTTAGTGAGCTGCTTTACTTCTTTTTAACGTCTTTTATTAAAATTACGAGAATTTTGGTCGAAAAATAAATTCTCTTCGCCTGGTATCTATTTTTCCTTTCCTAGTAAATGTTAAATATTCCTAGAAAAAATCATTTAATTTAAAATACGGAAATTTTCGTGAACATTTATAAGGAAAATATCCTGAAAAAGAAGCATATTCACTCTTTCTAACCTGTTCAGTTTCAAATCAAAATGGATAATACCGTAGAACATTTCTCTTTCTCTTTGAAAACATTCCAAATAAACAAATTATTTTTAAAATTACAAAATAAAAGCGATTAATAAAGATTCAATGGATTTTCCCTAGTAGCGAGCGAAAATGAAAAGCCATTTATGAAAGATTTAAAAATACCCAGAAAAATGTGATATTAATGAAGGCATAAATAAAAAAAACGAAGTGCTGGAATCGTATTATATGTCGCCCTTAAAATGCCGCTCGGTCCAGTCGTTTGAAATACGTTTTCAAAAACAACTTTTGGAATTCGAAATTTTTGCAGAAATCTATCTGTAACTATATAAATATATGCTGATATGTATCACATTTATATCAAAAAGATCTACTTACGCATTTTCAAGTAGGGTAAGTAAGGGAAGTGTCATTCTCGTTTCACAACCATTCTCTTCTATCGAATATGTAATATATTATGATGTGGCCTGCTAGCTCTAGGCCGGGAGAGCCGTTGCCGTCAGCCCTTCGTGCCACATTGCACCCAAAACAAAAAAAGAAATAGAAATACAAATAAATTTAATAGATAAAAAAAACGGAAATAAATAAGCAATCGCCCTATATATAGTCCGTCCTGTACTCCGTCCGTTGGCAACTGTCACTGTCCCTCTCTGTCTTTCACCGCCCCTCACACGCGCACCACTCCATACCCCGCTTCACCAGGGGGATACGTACATCTAATTAATCATTGGTGTTAATTATTAAAAGGTAAAAAAAAAAACAGCAAAAATATGAAAAGTGTACTTATCGCTATTGGTTCCTTTCTTCTTGTCTTGACAGCCACCCCCTTTATCGGTCCAATTCCACCTTATCCACCAACAAGAGGCTCCCCCATAGGCATACTCGGCACGCTGCGCAAAATTCAGCTCATAGTTCGGGTTTTCTCCTTTTTTTTTTGTTTTCTATTTTTATGTTCCAATTTTTACTTCGATGGCCCGGCTGTGGTTTGTGTTCTCTTTTCCTTTTATTAACTGTTGTTAAAATTTTTACGCATACTGAGGCTAATAACAACAACAACCCAGGCAAGCTTTGATAAATTCAAACCCCTTTTTTTTTTCTTTTACTGAATTCTGATCTTCGTGTGTGCGTAGTTCTGTTTCGATTTTCTTTTCTTTTTTTTCAGTTCTGGCTTTGTGGCAAAAATATTTTTACACACACCCCTCTTCATGCGGCTCCGACCATACAAGAATTATGGATTTTTCTTAAATGGCGTTTTCTTTGTCACTCTAATTTTTTTTCTACCAAATATCCACTTTTGCTACATAGTTTGTATACACTCGTTGGCATATGCATTTTTGTATTGCACGCATGGAAATTTACCGAAAAAAAAAACGGCAGTCACGACGATCTCTTTACATTCCCTTACTAGCGCACAAGCAAATTTTCTCCCTTTTTTTTCTGTATCGTTTATCAATTATTCTATTCCTATCGCCTTGTACTTTGTTTTTGCAAAAATTTGGGTTAATAATTTTTCTTCTCTATAACTTTGGATATTTTCGTTTATTTTTCTTTTATTTAACAAATCAATTACTAATAATAATTTGGTTCGTCTAACTTATCTAATACGTACACACATAGTTATCACACAGTTAACAAATTTCTTCCTTTACTTAGCTTATTTACAATGTCTTTCATTTACTTTTTTTTTCGTTTCTTTTTTTTTTTTTTTGGATGAATTTACAAATGCATTTCGGATAATAATTTTACTTTTCTATACGTTTGAGTTATTACACAGTTAACAAATTTCTGCTTTTACTTGGCTTATTTACAATGTCTTTCATATTTTTTTCTTTTTTAATGGAATATATTTACAAAAATATTCCAGATAACAAGTTTACTTTTCTATAAGTTTGAATATTTGTCTTTTCGATTTGTGTTCTTTTTTTCGTGGCAGTTCCTTTATTTTTTTTTTCTTTTTCACACGAACTGGTATCGTTCTTATTTAGTTTTCTTCCATAATTACTTGTTGCTTTAAATTATTTCCCAATCAATTGAATCATGGAAACCGAATAGAATTATCCTTTTATTTTTATTATTTGGTATCAACAAAATTAACAAGATAATTAAAACGTAGTTAAAGCTAAAGAAAGTATTATTAAATTTTTTGATGTTTGCTCCTCCATGATCAAATCTCTTCTCTCCTCATCAACCGAAAAAAACAGGAAACCACCACCAAAAATCTTCATCGCATCATTTTGCCTTTTTTTTGTCTTTTTGCTTGTTTCTTTGCATAGCTAACGCTAGCCGCTATTTGCAAAGAACCGCAAAATCATACAGGTAGGTAAAAACATACCGACAGATACCCTCCCTGAATTTATTCGCGGACGTTACAAATATTATAAAATTATATGTCGAAGTGTTAAGTCTAATATTTATATTGATTAACTCTAAAGGATTATTTATTGACATTTAACAAAATATTACTTATCTTGCACAAATTCAAACCTTTTTGCTTAACAATTTTCTGTTTTGTTTCGATTTTGTTTGTTTATTAAAGTTTTCTTTTTGGTATGGAGTAAGGCAGGATTAGGCCAACGAGCTATCGCTTAATATCCACATAAACGAAAGTTTACACAATTTCTATGTTTGTATACGACCAGATTTATGGTTTTGTATTTTAAGCCACTAAAAGCTTATGTGCAAAGTTTGTTAGTAAAATAATTTCCTTCTTTGTTCTTCGACCTATTTGAATACAAAGTGAAAGAAGAATACAGTTTTGTGTTTAGTTTCCCACTACATTTGTTCCCTCTTATAATAGCAACTCTGAACGACCAATAACAGCTCTAAACAACAAACCAAAAAGATGAACGTCATCATACAACTTTGAAGGATAATATGTATAAAACGTTGAACAATTTTTCCCGGTTTTCCTGGGTGATTGAATAAACCAAAGCCAAATTTGCCTCTTATTTTCCCACTATGTTTTCCAAATAAATTTCGAATGACGAAAGGCGTACATAACTATCAAGAAGAAGCATTTTACACCAAGAAGAACAAGAAGAGGCATCTCACACCAGGAAAATCAACGTTTGATTTTCTCAAATTTATATATACATTTAGTTATATCTAGCGAAATAGGGCGAGAGGAAATGAATTAAAATAAATTATATTATGTGAATATAAAAAAAAATGATATATTTCATATATTTCACAACTATAAATTTATCAAACAAATGGTTCTCTGATAGCTAGCTACCTAAAAATAATAATCGAATTTGGTAACTTGAGAGAGTTATATAATCGAATTTGGTAACTTGAGAGAGTTATATAATCGAATTTGGTAACTTGAGAGAGTAATTACATGTGCGAGCCAGAATAACCACTTGTTGCAATTTAGTTGAACTTCGAATTTGGTAACTTGAGAGTTCCTAAAAATTAGCTGTGCACGCAGAAACCGTCTGGCTATGTTAACGTTTAATTAATTTATCTGCGTGCATTCTCCAACTTGTAATTGATAATTAAAACCAAAATAAATAAATAAATAAACCATCCTATGTAGTTGTCCTAATCCGTGCCTCTCCTTAATTAACCTTCGTGTCTTCTTCCGGAAATCTCACCAAATCCTTAACCGAACATTACAATTCAAAAAAAATTATTTTAATTTAAAGGCAATATAAATTAAATTGAATCTTTTTCTATTTTTAAATTTTAATTAATTGAGCACAAATAGCTTAGATAAAAAGATTTGCAATTGATTTTAAAATGCCTGTGGTGTGATTTTGTTATCTTATAAAAAACAATAATATCTAGTGTGTAGTATATAGTGATTCTCACGAACAACACTCATTCTTTCAAGTTCACTCTTTTATTAATATAAATTTTATAAAAAAATCGTAAAAATAATAAAGTATACATTATCTTTTTCTCATCAATTCCTTGGATTTCGGTTTCTGACTTTATCCCTGACTTTGTCTTTCAATTATACTCGCATGAAATGTTATCCTTTCTTTCCTTCTAATTTAATAAATTGGGGGAATTCTGGCTGAAAATTTTCACCCTTGGAGCTCCCTTTTTATTAGGGCGGAGCATTTTCCTAATTATTAGTGATGTTTAGTTTTTAAATGTAATGATTTTGAAATTTTTAACAGAATCATTTTTAAATTCAATTTCGCTTTTTTTTAAGCAATGGCTCAGTTTTAGGGACTTGCCCAAGTTTGCTTCGACAATGAGTTTAAAGAGACACATTAACACATAAACAAGACGAAAAAAATCAGAATATGGAGGACGATGATAGCAGAACCATATGCTTTTTAATAAATATATACCTCTTTTCCTTTTTGCTATTTTTTTTAACACTTTTTATTCTGTCTGGTAAAATGTTGTTTGATATCTTTCTTTGTTTTTTTTCGAAGTAATTTTTCGCAAACGCTCTCTCAGTTAGCGCACGATTTTTGAATTTGATTCAGTTTTGGATAATTATCAACTTCTGAAACTACTCCCAATTATATCAAGCTAGTTGAATTTTCTGGCATGAATATTTGCAGACGCAGCTATCGAAAGTTTTGATTTTTCAAATTTTTTCTTCTTTTTTGAGCTTTGTCATCCCATAGTCCAAGAATTTCTAAAAAAAACTGGATTCGAATAAAAAGTAATGTTTTTTTTTATCATAATGCACTAAAAGGTACGTAATGCCAAGAATTTTTTGTGAGATTTCCCCACGTTTAAAGACATTAATACAATAGGGAATAAAAAATGGCATCATTGGAGAAGTCCAAAGAAAAGAAAAAGGTGACTGGTGCTACACGAATTTAATGGAAAACGCGAAACAAATCTTTTTAATTATAACTTTGCCAGATTATGCCTGGCATGTGTTTTCTCCAAGTCTGGTGTTATCTGTCCATTTCAATGTCAAAGGTTACAATTCTCCTTTCAAATTGAACACTTTATGAATTTCTTCATCCAGGAGAGTGACCGATGTTCCTCATCTAAAGAGGCATGGTGTTTATATTAGTTATTTTACTGTATATACAAACTGGCATAATTCGGTTGGTTAAAGCATTGGTTGGGAAATGAATTAACCAATCGCCATTTCCAATATTAATATCGTCAGAAGAGATATAAGTAATAGGTTTTGGGCGACTGAAGAAACCAAGAAAAAAGCAAATCCACGTATAGAAGAGCGGAAACAAGCGCCTAAAGAAAAGAATACGAAACAGCAAAAAATTTAAGATATAATGAACAATGGCAAAAGAGTTTTTATCAGTAAATACGGAAGCAAATCGAAGAAGGGCAACGTAAACTTAGATCCCACATTATAATTTATAGGTAAATAATTGTAGGCAATTACATTAGCTTTTACTTATTCCGCATGTTGGAGACAAAAAAAATTAAAAAAAATGCACTCTACACAAAAGCAAAAAATGATGTTGTCGACAAATTATGCTAGCAAAGGTGCCTCAAGTGGGTGATATTTTGAAAAGTTATTATAAAAAATTGTACAAATTATTATACTATCTATGACAAATTTATTTAGAAAAAAAAATAAAAAACAAAAAAAAAATTAGGCTTGTAAGGAAAAACATAAAGGCAAACTATTCGTTCATAATTCAAAAGCTGAACAAATGCAATGCACATTTCTGCAGTAGTTCGCAGTGCATCCACTCACGCGTACTCATATTTTGAATTGATCATCATTCCCTTCTTCTTCTTCTTTTTGCTATTACGACGATGAATGTGCAGATTGTGTACGAAGTGCTCAAATTTTGGGTTTTATTTGGAATAGCTAGATCCCATTCCAGAACTAGCTGCGCTATTTATCCACTTTCCACTTTTGAATAAAATAGCTTTAGGAATGATGAAAGACGAATGTAATGGAAAAATAATGAAGGAAACCATTAGTTTGCGACCAAACAGGTATTCTTTTGAAATCGATGAAGACGAAAAGAAAATTAAAAGTGCAAAACAATATGTTACAGCGAAGCTGACCGTCGATAACTTTAGAAAATGT
Organism: Glossina austeni; assembly: GCA_000688735.1. Classification (NCBI taxonomy): domain Eukaryota; kingdom Metazoa; phylum Arthropoda; class Insecta; order Diptera; family Glossinidae; genus Glossina; species Glossina austeni. Next base: position 64,862 of record KK503002.1, on the reverse strand, counting down.
TTACCTGAAAACAAATTGTATTATAATTTAAACAGCCTACCCAATGGAACAGGGCTGTTCCAGCACAATAGCTTGCTTCATGGCACGGTTTTCCGCAACACCCTTGAGGTATTGTGATAGGCGCGTTGCCAATTGTTTTAAATGACTAGCTCCCCTGTAGGCCTACACCATTATAAACTTAACTTAAAACTATAAAATCTCCGTTTATACATAATATACATACATAATATATGAATGCATAAAAGTATTATCTACGAAATAAATAAATATAAACACGATGGCTGCTTTTTAAGATGACTTTAAAGTTATATACAAGATTCTCAAGATCCTTCAAGGGTACTCAAAGCCAACATTTGTACTTATCTTAAAGCTTATCTGCGGCCCGAAAGCTCTTTAATAGTGTCATAAAACTTTCAAGAATACGTTAAACTTATCACCCGCATCATCAACTCTCAGGTACCCTAACAACAGCATTACGATGCTTTACGGTAATTAATGAACCTTGATTTAAAAGTATGGTGACACCAATAGCTGTCCAGTACCATCTTGAGGGTAGCAGCTGCATCCTTAAGACTCTTAACTACCCAATCAAAGCTAACAATTCTTCATAGGATACCCTAAGAAAGCTCTTAAAGTCTATCTTAAAGTTAGGAAGCCCAATCTTACAGTCTATAATCTTTCAATATATATAATTCTTTTTTTTTATATATATAATTCGTTATTTAAATATAATTTTTTAATGTATAATACTGAGAAGACGTTTCGTCCCTTTTCCTTAGACTGGGGCAGCTCAGCGGCCCAGGGGAGGAAAAACATTCAAGACATTTATTTTTTTAAGGGGGACTCTTTATTACTCTCTACTCATTCTTTTATAACTCTTTCTTATCCACTAACCGATTTCTCTACTCGAGAGTCTAACTTCGACCGACTTCTGTGCGAGGCAGACGACGAATCCTCAAAGTTATTATTACTCTTTACTCTTAACCTATGCTTAGCCTACGCTTAATTTATTCTATTCTATTGATATCTTAGCCTATTCTATTCTACCTTAGTCTAGCACTCCCTTCTGCTATGTTAATCTATTCTATTCTACTGCTTTCTTAATCTATTCTATTCTACTGCTATCTTAATCTATTCTATTCCACTTTAGTCTAGCACTCCCTTCCCCTCACCAGAGACGGAGAACCCGTGAGCCCAAAACGAGGGACGACTTTGAGTCCTCACAATATATATTCGCGCAATAATTACCTAATCAAAATATTCAAAACACTAAAACTTCCAAAAATATTTAGGTCAATATGCAACCTCAGTAAAAGCTGAAAAAAAAGGACAAACAAAAGTAAGGAACACGCAAGAATAACGTTTTCCGTACAAAAAAGTCTTTTTGTAGAATTAAAAATGGGAAGAAATCTTGACAAGCATAAAAAAAAATAATACACAAAAAAGCCAAAGGATTTTGTATAGTCCCGCTATCTTAACAAAGGCAAGCCGTGCAACCACGGTCGCCTGTATGCGTTTGCCGATGTTCTTCTATCTTAATCTATTCTATTCTACCTTAGTCTAGCATTCCCTTCCCCTCACCAGAGACGGAGAACCCGTGAGCCCAAATCGAGGGACGACTTTGGGTCCTCACAGATCCTCCGTTCTTCGGGGGGAAGAAGTGACTGAAGTATACGCCTCTCCGATGTTGGCCGGTCGATGATGGCTTCAGTGTGGCGGGACTGTTTGCTGCAGCAGCACTGTCAGCACTGTCTGCCGGTCCGGTTCCCGTGTACGATGATGTCCGGTAATCAGCCCGGCCGCATTAAGTCGAACTGCTGACGGTGGATCCACCATTCGGTGGCTCCACGATTAGGTCGGCCTTCGATTAGTAGGGAAAGGTTGCCTGAGGCGTAGCAGGGTTGTGACGTTCGTCGATACTTTCTCGTCGATTGGTATCCCGTCGGCACCAGCTCTCACGTGTGAGGCTGGTGAGATCGATCGCTGCCTTGTGCGGGCCTCCAACTGGGTCTACAGTTCCAGTGGCCTGGTGACGACCTCGGGCTTATTGTGATGGGACGACTTACGCTAGCTTAATTACGGTTAGTACTTCCCTGGGCGCTTGAATATCTCGCTTCTTTTTTCTATTATTTTCTCTTTTTCTTCTTCTTCTTTTGTTTCCTTTTTTCCCTTCTTTTTTTTGGTATACTTTTCTCTTGGTTTCTATTCTTTCCTTTTTTTTAATTTTTTCCTTTCCTCTGTTTCTTTTTTTTTTGTATTTTTGTTATTATTTTTTTCTGTATTGTTGTTATTATTGTTATTATTATTTCCTTTTTTTTTCTTTTCTTTCGTTAGTAGCTTACTCTTATAATACAGGGATGCGTAAAACCCACAGTTGATAAAAGCTTTCTATTATATATGTTAAAGTTTAAGGCAAGATGGTATATCTGGATATATAATATTTAATACAAATTTTGATTACAAAATGTTAATATATATTTTGAAGAGTCTACTTCCTCCGAAAATGTACACCCCAAATAAAATAGAAGAGTCCAAAATAAAAGATAAAAGAAATCCTTTTGTGTTACGTTTTTTTAAATTATAGGGCCCGTTTCTTTGTGTTCTGTCTTCTTTGCAACGCTTTTTTAACGTTTGTTGTTGCAAGAAAATAATTACACCCCCTTTTTTTTTGTTGCTTGTGATCAGCTTTGTTGACATAGACTTAAACCTTGGTAAGTAAGAGAAAACATAAACTTTGTAAGCCCAAGTCAGATTACTGGAAGGAAAACGCGAAGCTATCTATACAATAGATTCATTTGCCCTTTGATCAATTTGCGACAGCTGTTGTTTTATTTATGAGATGACTTTACGTAGCGGATTGATGCTCTCTTTTTTTCCTTTTTTTTCCTAAAGCTTGTTTTTACACCTAAATCGACCGTTTAGAAACTTTGTTGCTTACTGACCTGAACTCACATCCTATTGTTGTGGTGGAGATACTTGTTTTCGTTGTCCCTTTTATTGCAGAGGTTCTTGTTGTTGTCCTTGTTGTTGAAAGGGTTGTTGTTGTCCTTGTTGTTGAAGAAGTTGTTGTTGTTGTTGCTGATGGGGGTGGAAACGTGTCCGAGGTTGTTTGGTCGCTGTCCGGAGGCTTAGGTGCTCCGAACTTATCTGCAAATGTACTTGCTGTTGCTGTTGTGGCTGTCGTTGGTTTTGTCGTGACCGCTGTAAGAAAAAAACTGCTTAGAAAAATTCCTGTGAATGTTTGTGAAAGATAAAGTAAAAAAAAGTTGTTAGTGATTTCCTATCGGCCTCCTTCCGCAGATATCCTCGCGTGTTGAGGGTAGTAGAGGGTAATTGACCCGTGCAGCAAACAAAACTCTGTCGATGATCTGCACCTTTTTTTATTCGTATTCTCCTTTTTTTCTTGCTATTTTCCTTGATCGAGCGTTCGCAAGTTATCGTAAGTATTTATTTATATTTATAGTAAGTATTTTGATAATTGGCAGAATTGTTTTTTGTTTTTCTTCTTGAGGCAATTTGTACTTTTGATTTTCCTGTTGTTTAATTTTTGGTTATTTTGTTGTTGTTATTTGAAGTCTTTTATAAAATTGTTTTTGTTGTTATTTTTATTAATATTGTTGTTGCTTTTAGTGATTATGGCTATATAAAAAAAAGAAGGTGAACTGCAATTTGTATTTTTATGTATAATAGTTTTAAGTAATGCTTTTTTTATTTTTATTTTTATCTAGTAAAGCGTGTTTTGTGTTATATATTGTAATAAATTAAAGGGATTTTGGTGCGTAATACTTTATTTGGGAGGATTCGCTATGAATCCGTCCAGGTACGGGTACTAGTGGGTGTATTTGTTATGCCTACGCTCCTCGGCTTCATAAGCGCCAAGTCTGTCCGTCTCTTAATTTGCCAATAAGTCTCGGCAAGAGACGGTCCCTATAGTTTAGGCGGATTGAACGCCTTATAAAATATAACGAGTAGAACGCTAGTTTTGAACTGTGATTAGCAATTGTCTTTATTGAATTTTGTGAGCTGTATTTATACTTAAATTTACAGGTGATTTTATGCTAACGTAATCATAATTATTTTAATTGTGGCCCCTAGCATCGTATTGCATTTCGTAATGCGATACTCAGCCAGTTGAAGTGCGACGTAATTAGTGTTTTTCTTTTCACACAAGAATTATACTGAATTTGCATAATTCTTGTCGCACTTCAAAGTGGACGTATATAACGATATGCGATCACACTACAATATTCTAAGAGAGTTGATCAAATCAACATAATTTCAAAGGTAATGACGTAAATAGGTTGTTCTTCAATTTTCAAAGAAAAGTCCGGAATTAGTTCTTTTACACTTGACTTCCTTTATTAGGCTTTAGTTTTTTGGTTACTTTGCTGTTGTTATATGTGCATTAAAACATCTGATGATTGGTTGACATGGTTTTCCACTCAAGTTATTTGGTAAATTTTTATTTAACTCGGTTTTCGCACAACATAAACCTTTTTTTATAATAATTTATTTAGTTATTTATTCACCTCTTTTAATGTTTATTTTGTAATAACTGCAATTTGTTTGCAAATTAAGTGGGGGTACATAAAAATTTTAGTTTAGACAAATATGATTAAAACACTCTTTTGCACCCATTCACTGGTAATGTCGAAATGTGAATCCTCTCTGTTCTCTTTTTTTTGTCTTACCGAATTCGCCGTATCATTGCTCGGGGTGGATTTGCGGCGACCAAATTGCGGTACTTTCCTTATCATTGTCCCTTATGGGTTTTCCAATGTACAGCATTGTTGTTGGATGTTCGTTTTGCATATATTTTGTCTCACAGGCCGCTATAAATTTTTGTTCTTTTTTTTTTACTCTTTTTTTTGTTCACGCAAACTTGTATAGCTTTACTTAGATTTCCTTCTCTTTTTTGTTGGTTTAGGCTTAACTATGAAATGCGTCACATTCGCGCTGTTAACAGTTTAATTAAATTATGTTGACCTTCGATTGTCTGAAATATAGAACTGTACAGTTGTCCACTAAACTTCCAATTTTTTTTGTTAGCCGATCTTTATATTAGTTTTTTGTTTTTTTTTTGTCTCTTTTTTTATTTATTTTTTTTAACAACTCAAAGGGTTTCGCTACCGCTTGCTAGTCTTTTACTTAGCTTGGTTTTTTTTTCATTATAAATTTTCTTTTGTTTGTGTTTTTTTTTTTCTAGTTTTATTGAACTTTTAACTTTGCATTTTTTCTTTTTCATTTCTCGGCTTTTCTTAACTTGGATGCTTGTCCGTACCCTTCACCAATAGTATGCAGATGTTATGCGTTTTGCATATAAGTTCCCTTTATTCCTTATTTCATATGGTTTTGCCTTGTTTCTTTTGCACAACCACTAATTTGCATAGTTTTCTTCCTTTTTTTTTTATATTTTATATTATTTTTTTTTTCACTAGGAGTACTTTTGTTTAAATTTCGAGTTTTTTTTCACACCTATACCCGTACATCAGTTCGGTTACTTTTGTATGAATTTCTTTTTACCGTTTCTTGAGATTTCTTTCTGTTTCTTTTGTTGTTTTTTTTGTTTTGAACAATAATGAGTTCCTGCTCGGGCGCCACTTGCAAGGCCGTTTCGTCCCTTTTCCTTAGGCTGGGGCAGCTCAGCGGCCCAGGGGAGGAAAAACACGCAAGACATTTATTTTTTTCACAGGGGGCTCTTTATTACTCTCTACTCGTTCTTTTATCACTCTTTCTTATGCACTAACCAATCCCTCTACTCGAGAGTCTAAGTTCGACCGACTTCTGCGCGAGGTACACGACGACTCCTCAAACTTATTGTTATTCTCTACTCTTAACCTATGCTTAGCCTACGCTTAATCTATTCTATTCTATTGATATCTTAGCCTATTCTATTCTACCTTAGTCTAGCACTCCCTTCCCCTTACCAGAGATGGAGGACCCGTTAGCCCAAAACGAGGGACTACTTCGGGTCCTCACAATATATGTTCACGCAATAATTACCTAGTCAAAATATTCAAAACACGAAAAGTTCCAAAAATTTTTAGGTTAATAAGCAAACTCAGTAAAAGCTGAAAAAAAGGACAAACAAAAGTAAGGAACACGCAAGAATAACGTTTTCCGTATAAAAAAGTCTTTTTGTGGAATTAAAAACGGGAAGAAATCTTGACAAGCATAAAAAAAAATAATACAAAAAAAAGCCAAAGGATTTTGTATAGTCCCGCTATCTTAGCAAAGGCAAACCGTGCAACCACGGTATCCTGTATGCGTTTGCCGATGTTCTTCACAATCATTTCCTGTTCCATCGTTGAATAGAACAGTTCACCCGCTTGCTGGAATGCTAGGATCACCTCGGCTTTTCGGGAACGCTGGATTAATATGTTTAGTTGTCATGATAATGTTACTCGGGGTCCTTCGGATTTTTTTGACCAATCACCTCCTCGTAAAAGCTGTCGCTGTCTTCCGGAGGCAGCGACGGCAATTCAACTATTCACGGATGTAGCGTGCTATTCCGAAAGCCGTGAAGAGTCGTAGGTATCTGACTGCATGGTACTTTAGTTGCAGTTTAATGATGTTTAATCAGTTTTAATATGGTTTTGATGTGAAAGTCTGCTTATTTTTGAAATGTTTAATAATGTTTAATCATCTTTAATAATGTTTAATAAGGTTTAATATGGTTCTGATGTGAAAGTCTGCTTATTTTCTATGTATTCCAGAACAGTTTGAATTATCTAGATTAATACCTCATTCTTCAGGTAATAGCTTCTTAGGCAAAGCATCGCGCAAAAAAACGCCTCTAAAATGTTTGAGTTGTCTACCGTACCTAATCAAATCGATGTCTGGGCACGACTGTACGAACGCACGACTGAGTAAGTTGCTTAAAAATTTTTTGGAACTGGATTGTAATAAAGTCTACATCCTTTTTTATTGGATTCAAGATATAAATCTTTCACCACACCAACCAAATCATTCCATACATCATTATGACGATTAGCTTCTGACAATTTTTCCCTTCCATTTTTTAAATCAGTTGCTGCTTTAACAATAGAGAAGCGAGTAAACAGAAAAATTAGAAAGAAACACAATGTAGAACTTAATTTGCGAAAAGAAACACAATGTAGAACTTAATTTTTTGGCCCAAGAACAAACACTATTCACTTTACCTTGATTAAGCTTAATCAATGTACACACAATTATCAGCTGTTTAACCCGCTCAGAGTTGTTTGCAGGAAGCTAAATGATGTCTAGGATAGAGAGATGAGCCATTTTTATAGCATCATTTAAGTTAACACCTTTCGGTCTCGCAAGGGGTGAAACTTTAGTACCATGATGAATTAAGCAATACAGGTTATTGCACGTGCGTTAAAGCGCATTAAGCGTGCATTATTTACACACGCTTGTGTGCATATCTTACGCAAACGTAATATACGAACTAAGTTTATATAAATGATCAAATAGTTGATTCCAGGTTTTGACAGTTAAGTGCAGTTGAAGGCAATTGTAATCTTTGCCAATAAATAGTGGAAAACAACAAAGCATTTTTATTTAAAAGGTGAGTTGGTTCCCGTGAGTGGCCAAAAAAATAAATTTTTTTTAGAACAAAGAAATTCGTTCGCTTAACTTCTCTATTAACTGGAGCTTTTCTTACAGTGCTTAAAAATAATATTTTTTTTTCCTATTTTTCTTTTCCTTGCTACATCTCGTCGGTGATTAGCGTAATAGAAAGTCCTAATGGTTGTAAGTCTAGCTAAGGCAAAACTATGTTCAATAATAACTTAAACTAGCTTTTAACCCTAGAAAGTCATTATGATCCGAAAATTAATTGATGTTAACTATTATCGGTTACCAAGCTTATGTATGTTTGCGATGGCTTAGGGGTTCATTTTCAATTTGGTTCTGTACCGGTTGTAAGTGCGGCCCTACGCTAGTTGCGTACATGCTTTTTTTCTTTTTTTCCTTCTCATTTCTTTTATTTTTACTTATACTAAGTTTTAATATTAATTAATATAAGTTTTGCTTTAAGAGTCAATTGAACTCGACTGTTATTTGTTTAGTCGAGTTTCATGTATGAGTAGAATTAAAATGAAATAAAAATAAAATAAAAATAATAATATCCGATGATGAACAAAATACTGTAAAAGATTACTTTTGCGTGTGTATATGTAATCACATTGCTTGCTTTTATTTATGTCAAATGTATCCGACAATTTCCAAACATCTAATAAGTGATAATGCAAATGTAATAATAACATTTAAACAAGAATGTGAGACACATATACAATAATCACGCCATCGATGATGTTTATTTATTTATTTACTTACACATGAAACTCAGCTAAAATAAATGAACATCGGAATTCAATTAACTCTCAGAAGTAAATCTTATAGGAATTAATATTAAAAATTAATACAAACTATATAAGGAGAACTAAAGAAAGAAAAATAATAATTCATGTATAAAAAAATAAGGAAGAAAAAAAAATAAAAAAGCATGTACGCAACTAGCACAGAGGCACACTCACAACCAGTACAGATCCAAGTTGCAAGTGCCATTGCAAATAAGCCAAAGCTTGGCAACCGGTAACAGTAAACGACGCCAGTTAGTTTTCAAATCACAGTGAGATGAATACGACGTAGGTAAATCGCGCATATTGAGCAAAGTTGCTTTAATAGACTTTAAAGAGTCCGATATTGATGTTAAGTGATAGGCATCACTTAGGCTTCTGCAAACAACTCTGAACGAATTAAACAGCTCATAATTATATTTACATTGACTAAGCTTAATGAAAATAAAGTACCTAGAGAGGCGATCATGGAAAATAAAGCTTATTTCACCAAGTAATATAGGCGAATCGTTAATTAATTTAATAAGGACGGCAGACACCAGCGATTGCTTGTGAACGGATTCAATAGCATCTACATAACACCTATAACAAAGAGACAGCACAACAGGGGCATATTCAAGAATTGGTATAACTAAGGACGAGTCTATAGTCTTTTTATAATGTAAGGATCCTTAAGGTCTATGGACCACCTATTAATGAAATCTAGCGCGGATCTAACTTACTTAAAGAGGGCTTGATGTGCAAATTAAAACCCCTAAATCGATGAACGAATCTACATTTTCCAACTTGGCAATGCATCTATAATTCTCAACGTGATGTCTGTTTCCACATTTGTGAAGCGAAGTAAGGAAACTACTCTTCCAACACAAAGGGAAAATACCTGATTTCAAAGACTAATTAAAGGTTTTGCAATAACGCCACATAGCTAGTCAGAACTTGATGTGAATATACATGATGCAATCCCGTCAGGCACAAGCGAAAAACTGTATTGTAGACACTTCAAACCATGTAAAACGTTCTTTTTAGAAATGACGATCCAAGTTAGGAATCGTAACAGAGAGGGTGACCTAATACGGACAGTTAACAGTTACATCAGAATCAAAACTTGAAAAATTTCGTCGGAAGTATTCAGCAAAGAGATTTGAGGTTTCAACCAACATCACCAGAGGACTCGGAGCCACTGGAAGAGCCTTGGGGGGGTGTGGGGGGTATATGGTGGTTCTTCTCTAAGAGTTAACTTTTAAAAATGTTTACGATTAATAAGAGGTTAGGATTTTATAAACTGAAGCTATCTGCAATTACTTTAGTCGTTGCGACAATTGAATCTGTGTCTGGCAGCAGAGTAGATGAAAAAGTTGTACGCAGAAGCAGTTTTCCTATGTTTTTCCTATTTTTATTGTATTTAAGTACTTTCTTACAATTGGGCAAGCAATTGCTTCGAAAGGGCGGTTGTCTGATTTATAGATATATTAATAGATTATAAAACGACGGCAGAAAAATATTGACCTTAGTAAAATCATGCTAATTACATGACGAAGTCGAATTTGAAAGCTTGAAATAATTCAAAGGGATCCTCAGGTAAACTACAAGGCGGACAGCAATTTACAACTAGCTCCTGGAAATTGACAATGTAAAGTTCTAGCAATCTGCCATTACAATTAGGAGTGCGGTTGTATTGAAGTAGATTTCGATCGTATTGAAAAACGCAACAGCTTTATCAGATGTTGAAGTGGGACTATACGGCCAGAATTACTGTGACACCAAGTGTCTTGTGACAAATTGAAGACCGCTGTGAATAGATCAGCATGTTTAGACTTTTCGGCCACTCCACAAATGACGTCAGCATGTTTCTTACAAATAGATATATATATATTTGAGGGAATATGACGTCAGCATGTTTCTTATAAAGAGATATATGTGCATTTGAGGGAATATAGGAGCACTGTTTACTGCCGATTTTCGCCCGGATATTATAAAAATCGAACACCAGGAAGAGTAAGAAATTCAGATAAATAGGACGGGACTCCAACAGATGTGTCGGCCATTTCTAAATACCTGAAAAAAATTATGAAAAAGTTCCAATGCGTGTAACTCCGTCTTCAATCAAGTTTCAGTGGAAGCCAAACAGGAAAAGTTCGTGCTCACTGAATTTAGGAAGGTAGAACGAACTTTTGAATTTAGGGCCACAAAATTTTGGTAAATGAAAGTTACATGGCCTGAAGAAACATTTAGTTTTTCGACGGTGGAAGAACTACTGACTTAGTGCTGCGTAGTCGATCCCGAGGAATGAACTCCTTTATTAGGCATCCAACTGACCCCAATTGTTTATTTAACAAAATTTTCATGTTTTCAGTCAGAACTAACACCTACTAACACCACTATTCTAACAAGCTTCAAAGTGACAGGTTCAACTTTGCAGCCAGATAACTCTTTATACTTTCCTCAGAGGCTTAAGGCGCCAGTCTTTACACAAATATTGTCTTTGTGGAGAGAACTACCTTCAAGCATACGTCAGTTGTATTAGGAACGATAGAATTTACAAGTTTGTTAATACTAAAGCCGCCTGATTTTCAACCTGTAGCTGCCGATCATTGGTAAGCTCATTATTGCTCCGTAGGTTGTTAGAAATGTAATTCGCTAAACAAACGTTCTTTACTGAAACATCCATTCTAGATGAGCCGACCACACTTGATACATCATAAATGTTAGCTGACCTCTTAGTAACACTAACAGAACCTGCGCCAACATCGCTAGCCATTCTAGGCATCTACCGCAGGACAGCCAATTACCGATCCGGTTAAACTCCCTACCGTTAACGTTTCAACATCAGCACTTGTTACAGAACAAGGGGGAGTAGCAAAAATTGATCCATTCCTCGAAGCCGATGAATATGCAATAGTCGCGATTTCGCCAATTCCCATTGCCTTTCATTTTGCACTTCAGATAGCAGCAATCCATGCTCACGCAGTTAGAGCCAAAATCCAGTAACAGTTCAATTTCTAAATGGTTTAAAGTATTACATATATTATATAAGTGGAAAAGAACGAAATGCCTCGACGTGCTAGGTGCACAATATCGGCCAAGACGGCAATTAACAAAAAACACACAACGCTTATTGAACTAAAACTTTATAATATTTATAGCATAGTGCTTATTTGCAATTACTTCCCAGTTAAGAAAACCTTAATGATTTAACTTATTATGAAAAATTTTTTTGGAGAAAGAAAAAAAAATGTAGTAGCACAGAGCAGAGTTGCCGTAAGAAAAAGGTTACGAAATATGGTGTTAACTAAAAATATGACGAAAAAGAAACGGTAATAAAAATCTGGCGGCGTTGGCCACGCTGATACGCCCTGTATGTGTTGGGGATAACCAAGCAAGAAGACGACTGCCACCCCTGCCTTTTTTTGGGACGCGTACCATTGGAGATGTGGCATTGCCACTAACTTCCCAATATTTCCCCTCAAATTTTCAGTTACAATGCGTTAATAACTGAGAGAGGCGCAAAAAAGGAGCCAAATTGACGTTCAATTGTTTGTTATGAACAAACCACATATTATAACAATCACGCAAACTAGAATGAGAAGCAAATTTTGTAGAATTTGTATTTAGTTGTACAATAAAAAATGATCTCTACTATAGTATACTATATAAAAATTTGTGTTCAATTAAAGTAGGAAGTAATATTTTGAATGTTTATTTAATTTTTATGTAAATTTTTGTGCGAATAATATCTATCAAAACTATTTATCTTTTCAAGATCGTTTATAAATTTTGTGTCAACATCCGTCTATTTTCCTCATCCAACTGCCTCAACTGAAGCGCCACCACAAACTTTAACACCATCATCTTCATAGGTCGCCTGGAGTATTAAAATGATCTCCTTCCACTTTGCAGTGGGTGCAAGTGTTCAGCGTTACACAAACGTTTGCGGCTGCTCCCAGCCTCTTTCGACTGTAGCAGTTCTTCCGCTCTTCCTGTTGGATACGCCAACGATCTAAAGAAATGTTAAAAAAGTGTAGTTCGATATTCGAAATACTAGATATTGTAATACTAACCTTTGGATACCAATGCATGTTTCCGTAATTACCTCCCGACTTGCAATGGATTTCGTTGGCTGTAGAGAGTAGAGAGTATATTCTATTGACTGTGTAATATAAACGCGAAGTGTAACATATTTTATATCAAGCAGCGCACGCATCTGTCCGGGCTTCGCTCGTCAGCCAACGGGTGGTTCGGCATTCCGCTACTCTTAGTCAGACTTGGATAATTATTTTTATATCAATGCGCGATTAAGAAACCTAAAGTTAAAGGGACAAAGCTTCTAAAATGACAAAGTTAAATGGACGCTGGAAAGGAATAACGGGCAGCAGATACTTTAAAGGGGGAAAAAGCAGACGGACGTTTATAGCATTTAACCTACTATGATTCCGCTCCCGGCGACATCATTCTCCCATTTTTGTTTAAGATAATTTAATAGCTGATAACGACTAAATTAGTTTAGTGTACACACAAAAATGTTTGCAAATGTAAGTTATAGTTTAAATAAAATTAAATTATTTTTTATATAGTTTTTCAACTGACAGCGGCATAATTAAAATAACTCAATAATTAATATAATAATACTTAAAATTAAAATAAATTTTCACTCTATTCTTTTCTTATATTGAACCAGGTGTACGTTTTCCTTAATTTTCTTTTTTTTAAGTCAATTTATGTTCAATGAGAATACATTTGTCTCTGTACCTCAATTTCGTTGTAAAAAGATTCGAAGTTAATTCCAACAAAGCATGCAGCGCCACCGAATAAGGAAATAACAATCTTCACTTGCAATTCCTTCAACAGCAAATTCCTCTAGCAATCGCTCGAATAAATTTGCAAGACACCAAAATATTCGCCTTCGTGAAGTTCTTCTACCAGAAAATTAGTTTAGTTATTGAAGAGTTCGTCTGTTGCATCTTCAAAGCTAAAAAATATTATTTTTATATTCTCACCGGAGAACAGAAAACGTTTTATCTTCAAACTCCAAAAATTCCAATTGTTTCAATTTGAAAAGAAAAAAAATTTGTCTTCCAAAAATTTCTGTGCTTATTTGATCGACAAAAAAAATATGTGAAGCCCTTAACAACTATTGAAGCCATTACAAACTCCCCCAAATGTACGAATTGGAAAGTGTGTCGCTTTTTGCTCACTGAAAACAGAAACATGTCTCCGTTTCTGCACAATGCGAAAGCCATTGAACTTGAAGCGCAGACACTCTGTTAAAACGCAAAAGAGGCCTACCAAGAAAGCTGTCTTCTAAAGACCAAAGAGTCTACGAGGGACATTTTCTGGTGGAATCCGAGGCTTTATAAAGCTCCGTTACGAAAGAAGGAAATAGGCCTAAAAAGTGCAGTGATTGGGTTAAGTACAAGTAAGCCCACACTACATATAACGCCGAGCTGAAGCGGTCGAAACGGCCTCCTTGGAGACAGCACTGTGAAGTCATAAATAGTCGCCCTGAATGGGCACACGAAAAATCGCATTACCAATGGAAGCAATGTGCAGTACAACAACAGACAAACAGATTCGTAAAATCTTCCGTACATAAGCTAGTGGTACTAAGAAACCACTCGAATTACGTTTAGTCACAGCATTCTACACGGGTCATAACTTATTATAGCAGAAACGTTGTCCGTCCGGCGACATCATTTCCAATAACATGGTCCAAATATTTGAATTCTTTCCTGCAGAATTTATTCTTTCCTACGTTAAGGGTTAAACCAGAATCACGTAAACGATTGGCAACAGTTGGCAGCACCCTTAGGCGTCGGGATATACCATCTGATATAATCAGGCTATTATAAAGGTAAATGAAGACTTCGTTATATTGTTTGTGGCGCATTACATAAGCCAAAAGGCATAACCGTAAATTGACGTACCGGCATATCAGGATGTAGTGGAATCTGTCAAAATGCATCCGTGAGGTCACAAGCGATTTTTGGCTGGTTTACGGGCAAGCATCATTGGAGAACTCCATGCACTATTGGACTCTTCCATTACCCTTACTTCAACATCCTGTCCACTTCACCATACATAAGCTTTTCGGCAACTGATAAGACTGCATAATGCCCCCGTTTTATTAGTTTCGATTTGATATCGCGTTTGTTATACATAGCCTACTTTTTCCATAGGAAGGGAAAATATTGATACTTTGGTTTCTTGCATTTTATTTAAATTATAGAAGGTTTCATACTTTATTAATTTTGTGGAATCGGACATTTCGGAGGCAAACCCTAGAGGAAACAAATTGAAGGCTTTCCAAATGTTACAACTTAAAATCACTGAACGGGAGAGAGATGGAATCATAAACACTTGAATACATTCCTCAATTCCTCTAAACGTCATGGTGCACTTCAATGGCCTGTGGATTGCCATCCGCTATTTTCTCAGAAGGCTTAATTATTTTGTACGGTTCCCCCGACTTTTTTTGCCAAGTCATTTCCTATGCAGGTAATTGAAGCTCCTGAATCCAAGAGACCGCTTATCTTTTCACCAAATATTTCTACTTCTGCGAATGTGCGAATGCCTTCCAAACAATTTTATCCGGTTCGTAGATTTGTTCGAGGCTTTATATGTATTATACGAATTTCGTCCATGTTTGATTTACGTGCACTTCTCTTCTTATAAATTAACTTTAGAAATACACTCGTCTTTACGCATATTTAGGCCGTTTCCCTCTAAAAATCAAATAGGAAAACTGGGTTTAGAAATCATTGATATGTTCGTTAAGTCTTGAAAAAAATATTCCCACCTACGTCATATCCTTCGTAGTTTATTAATAGAATCAATTTTCAAATTCAATATCTCAAGCTGAATTTCCGGCATTAGATTCCTCCTCAAAACTTCAACCAACTGGGACCCTGATACTGATTGCTGTAGCCTGAAGAAACGAATCACAAGTGTAGGTGATAAAAATACGAAGATAAAGTAAAATAAAAGACGTTTGTGTGGTACTTTTAGGATATTTCTGAAATGGAAATTCCACAACAAACAAGATAAGCAATTACTTGATACCCCAGTGGTCGGTTTGCGTCCCTTTAAATTTCCCTTACGCCGAGCATCAAGCAAATACATTAAGAAGGAAAGACAAATATAGGACGTAAGACAATAGTGGAGATCGTTTAACATTGGCTTATTTGGTCCAATAAGTTAAATTCCAAAAATTTACTTGAAGCGACGCAGGGATTAGAAAGTTAACAAGTTTAAATAACAGAAATAAGTTGGTTTAGCATTAAAGTACACACAAAATGGTTGCCAATGTAAGTTTTAGCAAAGTTAAATTATTTTTTGTACAATTTTTCAGCTGACGGTCATATAACTTAAAATAAGTCAATAATTGATATTATAATAGTTAACGTTAGAATAAATTTTCACTCTTTTATTTATTTTCTTTTTCATTTTCTTTAAGTCAATTTATGTTCAATAAGAATAACTTTTTTTCTGCAGGAAATTTTTCTTAATTGTATGACTAATGGACGACAAAAAAAAAGAGGAAATATAAATTTTAGAAAATCGAAATTGATTACAACATACTTTCTAAAGAAGCATCCAATTTTATTAATTATATAATAATTATAGGATCGTGTTTGATACTTTTTTTTAAGTCTAAATAGAGTCTAAGTAAGTGTAATAAGAACACGTAAATTGTGGCCACAATGTGTGTGTGTGTGTGTGTGTGTGTAAAGAAAAATTTATTCTTATATTTATATTTTTTAAAATACTAATTCTCTTCTTATACTTGATTTATTTTTTTATTGCCATTGTTTTTTTCATTTTTACATTAAATTAAAAAGAATGCATATAGCAAACAAAAAAAAGACGATACCTACAATTTGTTAACATACTATTATAATCAATGTTGTTGAAATGTGAAAGAAAAAAATAAACTAGAGTTTTTCTACAGATGAGAGAAAAGATGAGAGAAAGAGAAATATAAAACTCCCTCACATCTTCCGAACTAACTAGCTCAGCAAAGGCACGCACATCCATCTACTCAGCCTCTGATCCTAATTAAGTAGCAATGTTCAATTACTTTAAACAAATTCCGTTTCCAATTATGCATTTGATCAGAGAGACATTTGGGATTTACAGACCTTGCGTTTAAATATATTACAGATTCTTCAACCAGAAAACAAAATTTTTTAGTTTTTTTTATATTGAAGAGTTCGTCTGTTGAATCTTCAAATTGCAAAAGAAAATTTTTTTTTCTTTTTTTATCGTTCCATGAAAAAACAGAAAATGTTTTTTGCTTCGAATTTCAAATATATTCTCTCTTCACTTCTCTTTCAAAAAAAAGAAGTTTTTCTTTAAAATATTTCTTTGCTTATTCAATCGACAAAAGGAACCATTGAAACCATTAGAACTGATCTTCATTTCATGGTTGCGAATCAAGCAAGAAATGTTTGTATATGTGCAAATAAAAAGAACTTCCTAATACACAAATAGTCAAATTACTCACTGCCATTGCGTTTAGTCTCCATTTTTTTTCCATTGTTTGACTTCATTGTTTTCCATTTCAATTAATGAAAATTGGTTCATTATCCGCTGGATTTGAAACGCATATATTCGTTCCATCAACATATCCAATCACTAGTATTATAGTAAAAGTATTATAATGGTCGTTTATTGTAGAACAAAAAGTTCAATTGTTTACCGCTTGGAATACCAAAGTTCTGGTGAAGCCTCGCCTGTGGATCCGCGTTTATTGGATTCATTCCGCATAAATTTTGTTTTCAACCCTTGTAACACCATCTGATAACGTACTTTGTACATCGCTTATGGTATGGTACTGCAGGCTAACTATTGGTAAAATGCAACCGACAAGAATAAAATTAGCATCTATTGGTGGCTATCGCCTACTTCATCGTCTAATGCTTACAGAAGTTGCTTTTGTTTAATGTGAGTGTTTAGTCTAAGTATATATTTCATTACAATTCAGTTAATGTTGAGTTCAATTCAAACATATACACTTTATTTCATTTATATTCGATTCACTTTAAATATCTACGTTTATTCAATATCTCCTTTTTGCTTTGCACATTCATGTTTGGTTGAATGTGCATTCATTAACGTTTATTTGTTCATGCACCAAGTCAATTGATCGCCTTCTTGTTTTTTTTTTGTGTTTGCGGTTTTTCCAGTTACAAGTGCTGGAACGACCACCTCAATAAGTTGGCACGACCTGACGCGTCGTTTGGTCGGTTCATGTCAACCAATTAGGTGTTTACACTAATCAGGTTTCATTCGCCATCTTGCCACTTAAATAGACCGTACAGAACGTGATTGGCACTTTCTAACCCCCCCTTTTCACTATTTAGTGTCCATCTTGGACGCGCTAATAAATCAATTGCGAAGAAACCATCACATCAACATTTGGTAAGCCCGATGTGATCACGCAAGCTGCTGAACATAACAGTGAGCACTTGTTATAAACTTTACCTGACGGTGCCCGTTGTCACACAAGTTAATTTTGCACAATCGGCGCCTTTTAGAGAATTAGACAATGCCTATAAGATAGGGGGATGAACTGCACTGGAGAAACCAGGTATATTTATTGTGTATGACCCAATAAGCACATTCTGGGGAATATTGAGGCCTATTATTACCTCTTAATTACTCGCGTCAGAACTCACACATTGGTTCGTTGTACAACAATGCTGCCGCCCCTACTTGCAGGTACACGTGAAATTTAGACTCCTGAGCCTTTAGCTTTACTTTACGCGACGTAGTCACCCTTGCCTTCGGATCAGCTATACAATCCCTTCTTCAAGACATATCTGCGTCAGGTGCTACATCTGACATGCTAGGCTTCATACTCTCGACTATTACTATATAAACATATTTTCATAAACAGTTGCAAACGCCTGGTTTGTATTTCCTTCATAGCAGTAGTCTATGAGAAAAGAAGTGCTCATAGCACTTGTACCAGTGTACTGCTAAGCTATCCATAAGAAAACTTGTCGCCAATTTACAGATAGTACAAGCATTTCTTTTTGGCCGGCAGACATCGGAAAGTCTCTCTACCAACTGTTAAGCATTCGGTCAACTCGATTGGCAAGGAAGAGAGCTTTCCTGCGTGTCCACCGACCAGCAGGCACCACGAGGAGGTGAAAATAGCCACGTCTATGATCTCTCTATTACCAGTACTGCTTGGGCATCGTCACGGTTGAGGCAATTTGAGAGAGAGTCATAGTTACTCTCGCCGTCTAATGCTTATGCGATTACCCCCTGCTGCTGATGATAATGTCGATGATGATGATGATAGTTATGTTCTTGTTACGAAGACTGAGGTTGATAACTAGCCGTTGTGTCGAATATATTTATAACTGTGTCATTATTGCACCATCTAATTTAGTTTACCAACATTACACTTTTCATTTCGCAGTTACAACAAATAGTTTCGTACAGTCAACAATGTATGCATATATGCTGACAATTATCTATGTTTGTACCAATAAATGCGTCAATGCCTAAACACATTTCAATGGGTACGCGTGAAAATAATTTCTCTTCTTACACTTTATTTTAACTATTTCCTTGTACCTTTTGATTTCTCCTTTTCTTGTATGCTTTTTTTTATAAAACGATCTGAATGGCGACAAATTGCTATTAAGAACTTTTTTATTTTCTTTTCCTCGCCCCTTGTTCGACCGTATTGAGACTTTTCCCAAAAATAAAAAACTTCATTTTATTGAAAATGATTTTATTGATTCAATTTCAAAATTGCTTTTAGCACCAAGCTTCTCTCATGACTGATTACGAAAATGTTTTTTATCAAAAAAGAAACTTAAACAAAATAATAAACAAGAGAGAAACTTACTCTATTTAGAAATATTTTTAATATGGTATGATCTTTAATAAATTTAATACCCTACGTTGTAAACAATTAACATGTGATCATCTTAAATTTTATAAGCACTTCGTCTCATACGTAATCAATTTGTTTATATATTCCGCTTTATTCTCTTACTTTCCGAAGGTCTGTACATTCTTTAATAAGCGTTTTAAATTGCGTCGCAACTAATGAGGCTTTGTTTTTTCTTCTATGGAATTAATTACATAAATTGTAATATTAAACTATCCTTCACTTATGAAAAGTAAGTAAAATTCTTTTTATGCTCAGAAAACAATTTCTGTCTCAGAGAAATAAATTGCTTTATTAAAGTTTATGTAATGTCCATAGAAAATTACGAAAACTCTATTTTGATAACTTTTTTTCTTACATAAATTTTCGCAAAAAAACTACAAAAATGATATTTAGTTTTTTTTTTTGATTAAGCGCAATAAGTCATATACCTATTAATGCAGGCCGAAAAATCCACATACATGACAACAATAATATATTACAAGTTTACGACATTTATTATTCTTTTACTAGTACTTGTTTTATTTGTGTTCTATCAATTTTTATATAAAAATAAAACACCCAATTTTCTTTCCCCAACAACGCATTCAGTTTTCTTCCTACACCAATCTTCTTATCGCCATGCCAAAAACTCCATTCTCATGCACAGACCATTTGTCAAGAGGGACTTGTGTGCTGCCTTGCGTTCCCTTATTATTCAACCTAAAGTACATAAATTCACTCTTTGTTTTCAATTCTCTTTCACATAACTCTTGAATATAATAGGTACTTGATGTATTTTGATCAGCGACATCTATTTAGGAAGTGATAAAAAAAACAGTTTTCCGTTTAGTATTATTGGGTTATTTAGTGCATAGAGATGGTTATCATGAAACCCTCGAAATTGCATTTTCGACATTCGTTACTTACGCAATAGCAACGTCGGTTAATAGATGCAAAGTCCGCCTCTTCGCTCGGCCGTACGTTGCAAGATTTGTGGAGGATACACTGTTGCAGCTCGGATGGCAAATTCTACCGCATCCAGACAAAGCGCTTTCTGATTATCATTAGCTCAGATCAATGCAGCGTGGTCTGGCTGACACGCGGAAAAAAGCGCGAAAATGGGTCGATGGATCGGTGCCAAACCAATTCGTTGTTGCAACACGGTATCGCCATGTTGCCAGCAAGACATAAAAAAGTTGCGGAAAATTATGGAAAATGTTTAAATTTATATATTGTAAGCCTTATCTATGGAGAGCTAGGTGTCCTTGTATAATAGCCCTGAAAGTGCAGCAGCTGAACGCTGCTAGTGCATTTGTGAATTAGCGGTTCCACAGTCGAAGGAGATCGATTGCATGGAAGATATCCAAGTGAATCTCCAAGTAACTTTCCGACAAAGGATTTGGAAGGGATTCCCTATGAATACTCTTATGCATACCCCTATATTGTTTACTCTCCCGCTCGGTATAAGAGAATGGAAGTAAATTGGCGCAAAACTGTGTCTGTTTGTAATAAGGACGCCTTTCGTAAATGCATTCTTTTCTTTTTTCAGTAATGATGTCATTATAGAATGCTATTTGACGTTTTGAGGTATGTTATTTATTTCAGCCGCAATTTGACACTTTCAAAGTGTGCCGTTAGCTCTTGTGATTCTTTTTACGATTTATTTATGTTTTTTTTTTGTATATATTTTATTTAACAGCGTTCGATCGTAATATAATCGATGAGTGGTTACACTACAATATATTGCATCAATTTTTCCTAATAAATGACCCTTTTCAAATGAAAAATCATCAAGATACTTGCAAGCACCTAATTAACAGAGTTTGAAGAGTTTTATTGTTATTAATAAATACACACACTTTTAAAGGCATAACATCATTTATCTTTAATTACTTTGAACGACATAAAAGCATCTGTTTTTTCATGCCTTCGCAGTAGTAAATTGTCAATCACATGTGCATTCGTCCAATGGTATTTTCTTATCGAAGTTTATGTAGTTTTCTATTTAATATTGTCCAACATGAATAGATTAACGAGTCATATAAACTAAAATGCACTACACGATTATACAATCTAATTATGTGCATAAAACACACTTTTTCTTCTTTAAGATTGAATAGGGATAAGGCTATACGATAGAGAATAGTTAAGCTACTATCAATACATGTATAAGATTTACGGAGGTAGCGTAACAGCAGATTTTAGCGTGGCAATTGAGGGCTTTATACGCAGGGAAAAATGACATAAGCACACCAAATGACATAAGCAACAACCAAGTGAAGTGGTAAGTGACACAATCTATTTTACTGTCCGTCCTTTGCATTCCATTCCTATTCCTGCTCGTGGGTCTTTCAGAACATGATCAACAGGTATGTACAGGCCTGGAGACGCTCTTGCATACCAACCTCCAAACAGTCCTTCCGTAGACTGACACACTGACAACGAGTTGTGTGGCTGGCTGGTGAACTATCCGGGTTCGCGGTTTCTGAAATAGTAAGCAAAGGAGTGCCACGTAAAAAACGTTCTGGTGTCAAAGCAGTAAGATCGAAGGGATCTTCAGAAACTACATAAAGAGGTAGGCAATTCAATAAAGCTTTAATTTTGGCAGGGAGCGTAGGAAATTCTTCGAAGGTGAAATTTTTAAACTTCCCAAATTCCTTCCATGTGGCATGTAAGAGAAGGAATAAATAACCATTCAAATATGTGAACAAGTACCTTTGATAACCTTCCTTTGCAGCATTCTTCACAAATTGGATAAATTGCCATCTAAGTGTGCGCCTTGCACCTACAAAATTTGGCACCCCTTTGGATTCCATTCAAATACGCAAATGTGCCTAAGAAAGCTGAATTGCAGGTGTATGGGCTTTGTAGAAGAGCAAAAATACATGCGCACATAGCACTTCAAGTAAGGGGTTTGCATAAAGATGAATCTTTTATTTCAAATGGTCCAGCGAAATGTACTCCATTTGTTACAAACAGAGATGTAATTGCAAAGCGATTTTTGGGCAATGGAACTCTGATTTGTCCACATACACTTTGTTTCTATAAAATGCAAATTTTGCAAAAACTAATAACTATTCTTTGAGTCCATCTACATAAAATTTACTTTGAACCCTACGAAAGACTAGCTGATAACCTGCATGCCTTAGAAATCCATGAATATAGGTTAAATACAGCGTGCAGAAACGCGAGCAATCTGATAATAAGAGTGAACATTTGCGTTATTGCATGGTAGAGTACATTCATGCCCATTTGCTCTTATGACATAGATTTCATTTAAAAACGGGTTAAGCGTTTTCAGAGAGTTCCTTTTTACACGCTGTGGAATTATAAACTGATATTAGTCAGGCTTAATTGCATCCACCGATTCTTCAAAGCTTTTACTTCATGTTGCATTAACTGAATATTTTTCTGTTGATATTTATCTCGATGTTTGCAAAGCATATTGTTCGTATAACAGTTCACGTATTCTGCAATACTCTTCAGATAGACTTTTACTTTTCCCCTATCAATACGTCTCAAACGCTATCAACGTACAGCTCTGGCAAAGGAAAATAATATTTAGTATGTTCACTTCAATAATCGGTTTTATAGTGCCATAAACCTGTTAAATCAGAAATTACAACTGTAAATCTGTTAAAGTGGTGGAAATTAGAACCGTAAATTTGTTAAATCAGAAATTACAACCGAAATTAGAACCGTAAATCTGTTAAAGTGGTAGAAACTATCTCGAAGAAACCCAATTGCGCAAGAATAATCAAAAATTACATTAGCTTTTACTTATTCCCTATGTTGAAGGTAAGCCCGATAATCAATTTAATAAAAAAATTACATCCTACACAAAAGCATATTGTTACGAAAATCCCAAATCCAGTTAATGCTAACTAATTGATTTTTCCCAAGTACCAAATTCCCTAGTGCATATTCGCGGCGCGTCATACAGCTGGCTGTCGAGGAAAATGATTAGCCGAAAAGCAGGTTAACGGATTAAAAATGAAGCTATGAAGTTAGGTGATTGTAACATGCTTTTAAAAATTTATATAAGTAGATTATTTGCGGAAAGCAGTTTGAGTCGGACAAGAACATTTAAGTTGAAAGAGAATACTAAAGTTGAGAAGTCGAGAGTATTGTCAAAGTAAAATGTAAATAATTCTAGCCATAAAGAATAGATTGTAAATAAAGAAACTTGGAGCTAAAAGAATTCTGAAGTGCATTTCTCTTAAAAATAATATCCCCGATTTAATGATATGGACCGTATCGAGATTAGCGGAAGTTTGTAATAATATATTGTAAGGGTATATAAAGTACATGCAATAGCCGTATGAAATTGAGACAGAACCACTCTTATCATGCCAAGCGATTCAGAATCATTTTCTGAACAGAATTAAACTGTCTGAATATTCGTTTTTGATTAATTTTGCGCAATTGGGTTTGTCACGCTCGATTTTTCTTTTTAACAGATTTTCGAGCTATATTTTTCCTCTTAACAGAATTTCGACTTGTAATTTTCTTTTTAACAGAATTTGGAGCTGTATTTTTCTTTTTGACAGTCTTTCGAGCTCACACTTCTCTCACACTTCAACAAAATCCTCGCGTCGCAATTTATTGAAAGCAACTCTGTGCTCTCTCCATTCTCAGCATACGGTACTTTTTTTACAAGCTATGTAAACGAAAAAACCTTTAGAAAAAAATCAAACCCATTTTACAAGTGCATAAAGAAGTTGTACGGGTAATTATAAAGGTCATTGACTGACAAAGTATTTTCAGTTGTGTAAGTAGATAAATTAAGAATTAATTTATTTTCTAAATTCGTTAATTGAAATAGATTGAAGTCAATTACTCAATTAATAATTTTTATTAATATAAATAGAGATAATGAAAATAACAATAGTTTTACTGAAACATGTAGGCAACAACGCATACTGCCCGTGCATACGAAAATTCATGAATAACAGCTGTTTGAGAGACAATCGTTGACTTCATAAGGTTCAGATATCAGCTCAATCGGTCAGTGGGCTAAAGACCAATTATTTTATGAAGGGTTTAAAAAATATTTCTTTAAATTGTACCTTTTTTGTACCTTGCTCTTATTATTATTATATTATGAGATTACTGAAAAGGATGAATCCGCAGATAGAATTAGGAAATCATCTGCATATTGAAAAATATGAGTTTCATAATCTTGAAGATCATGCAAAGTAACTGTATAAAGATTGCAGAGTATGGGGCCCAAGCAACAAGCCTTGTGGATACCCCCGTCTACTTCAACTTTGTCTACACCTATGACCAATGCACGTTTGGATAAAAAATTTACTATCCGCAGACGTATATGAAGAAAAATTAAAAAGTCTAAAAGAATTGACACAATTATAGGATTTGCTGACGTCCAGGAAAAACCTAACTATTATTTTACCACCATTTTTAAACTGGCTATAAGAAAAGATAGTTCATTAACGCACATATTCTTCGATTTGCGTTTTTGATAGGCATAAGAACGAGGAATAATGTTCCCAGTTTTCAAGAAATCCATTAGTCTCTCCTTAACCATGAGATTGATAATCTTTATGAATACAGATATTAGCATACAGATATTACCGAAATTGGTCTGAAGTTCCTTAAATCATATACGTCTTTCCCGTCCTTAGGAATGGGAACTACTTTGATACATCGCAAATCTAAGAGTATAAAGTTAATAGACCAGCAGTTATTAATTGCATGCAAGAAGAAACTTAAGCTGGCTCCAGACAGTACTCCGACCATGTCATACTTAACTTCATCACCACCTGCAGCAGTAGTCCTCTTCCTGGACTGTAAGACATACATTAGCTCACGCAATGAAAAGCCTGTATTGTTGAGACTACAAAAGGGAATTGAAGATGTTGTAATCTTGTTGACACTAGGAATATAGCTTTTGAGCATATCTAAGAATTTTTTATTATTATGGTCATCCCACACAGCACAACCGTTTAATTTTCGACTAAAATGTCGATGACCATTGATATAATTCCAGAAAAAACGCGAGTTGCATATTTACTCATTTTTGTCTTGCAACTTGATATTTGCGAACAAGTGACAGGGAATACTTACAGCAATATTTAGGTGAGAAGGACTCAACATCAGAAGAGTTGGTTCTAGGAAGGAAGATGAACTTTAGACAGACAGTCCATGAGGAAGTTGCGTGAAATGAAATTTTCTATTCTTTTAACGGAATTTTTGCGACTGTGAAATAAAATGAGAGAGTGCTGACTTTTGCCAATGAAGAGGTTAGTCGTGTTCCAGCTGAACGATAAAATAGGTCAATTCGAAAAAGTTAGATCTAAGACACTGTTCGCCATGCGACCACTCCGGTTACAGTGAAAGGTAGTATTACCATTATTTAAGCCACTAAAACTGCGTTTACCAGGATCTTGCGTTTGTTGGTTGAGACTTGATCGCCATACAAGCAATGTCTAGCATTGAAATCTCCAGGTGGAATCATATTTTGTTCACCATCAAGAAAGTCACAATCTCTGAAGCTCACCACGAAAAGTTTGTATATCAAAACTTGGTGGAAAGTAGCATCATACAATGAAAAGATTCGGTTTCAGGTTGATAGTTTCGATGATGATAATGTCAAAAGCAGAATTGTGAGGAATAGGTCTGATACTGACGCTTGTTCGAAGTCACTGGCCATTTAGATCTTGTTACAGACGGCTTGCGAGGTCAACTGGGAGAAAGTTTGAAATAACAGATAACAGAACACCTGAGCCACAGGACAGACACCACATCGTTTCGCAGTTTTTGATACACTTGGAAGACTTACCACAATTCAGACATCTGCTTTCCTTGGCTTTCTGTAAAGACAGAACTTTGACGCATATCCATATCTGCAACACGTAACGCATTGCTTTAAGGTGTATACGAAGAGGAGGTTGCAAAAATTTAACTTCACCGATTTGGGAAGGGCTTTCCCCTTCAAACCAATTTTAATACTTTTTGTGGGTATAAAATCGTCCTTATTGTTAGAATTTCGGAGCCTAACAGCAGACTTAATGGGAATATCGGATTCAATGATCTCATTTACATCATACTCAATAGGGACATTGCAAATAATTCCGAATCTTTTCGTGAAAGCTCTCGGAGTATGCGTTTTTAAGTTTTTATTTTTAAAATCGTCATTTTTAATGAGATTGCTAGCATTAAGAGCAAGGCTTAGTAAGTATCTGGTTATTAAGCGCAATTGAATCATCAGCTTCTCCTTTGGCAAATAAATCAACTTCATCCCCAATCGTCATCGATCTCTTATTATTCTCAGTGGTGTTCACATAAAAATCTTCAAAATCATCTCTATCTGCAATAATCGGATCATACCCTGTCTCCATAGGGAGACAGGCTAATGTTGTTTTAGCTGTTATTCCGTAGAACACTCACCAAAAATGCGGACGAAAAATTATTTAATATGTATATTTTTAAAAAGGAGTTCCCACAATCGCAAACAAAAGAATAATTTTCGACTTGAAAATGAATTCACTAAAGATTTATATCAATTAATGTTTTTTACTTTAGTTTCTTTTAAAAAAATGCTTTTCTGTTTTAACATTTTTTTTTCCCACTAACACAGAAAAGACACGTCAGAAAAAATATTTCAGTTGCCGTTTACTAAATGTCGTGCTGTTTTGGACTTTCCAAGCAGATTAAAAAAATCGATGAAAAGTTTTTTTTTTCAATTGAGCCGAATATTTATTTTGCCCCCATGCTTTTTGTTTGTAACATGTGGTCTTGACAACAACAACAACATGCCCTCGTCTTTGCATAAACAAAAACAGATGTTTTTTGTTTGGAGCGGAATTGTTCATGTTTTGCATTATTATTAGCTTTTTTTTGGGTTTTTCTTCTATATAAAAGAGGAGTACGTGTATATGATAAAACTTGAGAAACTTGATAATGTAGATCTCGTGGTGATTTAAGCGGTTTAAGGCTAAGGTAGCAAATTCGAGATGTAAAAATTTTTCATATGAACCCTTGCATTTAATATGGAGTAGTTTGGGTGGTTTACATACCGGTATGCCAGTGCATGTGCATTTGTGGTTAATCATACATCTATGAAAACATCAAAAATGAGGAATTGTGCCGCCGGAGTGAATAAATATAGAGTTGTTGAAAGCCGCGAGTAAATTTAGAAAAGGAGAGCAAATTTGTTAGTTCTAAAGTATTTTTTTTTTCTTATGACGATATTTTATGAAAATGTCGAGTGAACACTACATGATTCAAGCGCAATTAATAATAAGTACTGCTCCAGACGATGTGCCACTGTAGGAAATTGAGTAGACGACGTTTTTTCTTTTTTTTTTTATGAAAAAAAAAGAAAAATTTGGGTTGGAATTATCAATCAATTTATTTGGATTAAACAAAAAAAAAAAAATTTTAAAATAAAAAGAATGAATGGATTTTTGTAATGTGTGCGGTTTTATTGCGGACTCATACGAACGGATGTATACCTGTTTATCTTCTCATCTTTAAATTACGATTAGCCAAAAAAAAAAAACAAAAAGCATTAACCGTCTCACAACGAAGGATGATGGTCCAACGTGAACTCAATACACCAATAGGGGACCACTACCTTTCTTCTATCTTATCAAGCGGCTTATAAGTGCATATGTACTTTTAAATTCCCGACTATTCAACATCCTCAACGAACCAATCATCAATTTACTTAAATCATTTTCTATAAAAAATTACGAGCAAACATTCATTGCGCCTTGCCTTGGCTTGGTTTGGCGTCCTCTTCTTATAACAACATATTTTAAACGGATATCCTTTCCGTTGTGGAAACCAGTACAGTTCCTTTAAAATGGGTGCAAAAATCATAATCATAACCACCAAAGCAATTGTTTGACTGGTTTCTCAACGCAAACGCAACGTCGTTGTAGTTCGCCAATTGGACTTTACTGGCAATGTCACAAACATAGGCCTAATTTTGTTTAAAAAAAAATCTCTTACCACTTGTTTAATCTGTTTAATTTTTTAAAAAGAAAAAAAGTTTTTTTCGAATTCCTTATTCAGTCAACAATACGAATGTTCATTCGGTGTGTAATTGAATGGGTAAGTGCATTTTATTATTAATGAATTTGCTTTATGACCAATAACTTATTTGTAATATGTTCAAATGCGTAAGTTATCTGTTCTAAATATTAATATATTTGTTAACTAATTTGTTTGGATGGTTACTGACTGGCGAAGTAAGTTTGTTCATTATACTACACTTCCACTTACATCACGCAAAATTATGAACCCCCCAATTTCGGCGAGTTAGTCAGATCTTGTTAAGAGCCCTTTAAGTATTCTACATCACATTGTGTGGAACTACGTACCATAATTAACGATATTTTCGATATTAGAGAATCAAAGTTACGTACTTCAATTGACGCGTTCAAGGGTGAGGGGACATACGCCAAATTAGATAATTTAACTTTGCTAGAAATACACATTGTCCCTCCTATATTATGACACTAATTGGATCACATAGCACTCTATCAACGTACATTTTTATGTTCACCTCTTTTCCCTTGATAATCTTTTCAATATTCGCCAGCTGGATGAGGCAGATAAACCGTTATGAATGTATATTTGGCTTTTCCTTTCCTTGGAATTTGATTTCTTAGGAAATCGGCTGATGTTCATGAAAACTCAACTGGTTCCTTTAATACATTCAGCAGTATAGTTAAAGGCGGATAATATTGTTACAAATTTCCGCTTTTCTAAGATACGGTCCGTATCACTAGATCGTGGATATTATTTTCAAGAGAAATGCACTTCAGAATTCTTTTAACTCCAAGTTTCTTTATTCACAATCTATTCTTTAAGGCTAGGATTATTTACATTTTACTTTGACAATACTCTCGACTTCTCAACTTTAGTATTCTCTTTGAACTTAAATGTTCTTGTCCGAATCAAACTGCCTTCCGCAAATAATCTACTTATATACATTTTTACAAGCATGTTACTATTATCCAACTTCATGGCTTCATTTTT
This sequence comes from Glossina austeni, assembly GCA_000688735.1. Taxonomy (NCBI): domain Eukaryota; kingdom Metazoa; phylum Arthropoda; class Insecta; order Diptera; family Glossinidae; genus Glossina; species Glossina austeni. Next base: position 35,618 of record KK503002.1, on the reverse strand, counting down.
AATTCGTTAACCTGCTTTTCGGTTAATCGGTGCACATCGTGCCGCGCATGTGCACCTGGGTTTTCCCCAGACTGTTTTCCTGCTAATCTTTTTCGTCGGCCGGCAGCTGCATCACGCGCCGCGAATATGCAGTAGGGAATTTATTACTTACGAAAACCAATTACAATAGCATTAACTAGATTTGGGATTTTCGTAACAATATTAATGCTAACCTCTGTAAGCGTTTCAGCCATTTTGAGTAATCCTTTCCTCGTTTTTTTTCCTTTAATTGTGTTACAGAAGAGACAATTACCGACGCTCCTCTATCGAGAGTAGTGCAATTTTTTTAACACGTGGTTATAGCTCTACATGTAAGGCATATCAGTTCAAGATCATCATCAATTTTGTGAGATAAAATTCCTGCAATTGACAATATTTTATTTGACGTCAGTTTTAATTATATGAGCATTTTTTTTTATTTAGTTTAAGAGCGCTGGTCTGCAATTTTTGTAAAACCGCTTTTAATGATTTAACATGTTGCTCCAAATCTTTTTCATCAATTGCTATATCAAGGTGATAAACGACAATATTGGTAAATTTTCCATTTTTTGAATGTATCTAGAAAACATTAAAAAAAAATTAAAAGATATAAAAGAACAATGAATTAACAAGTTCGCATCTTAAAGCCTTTAGAAATCTTCCCTTAACAGCAAATCACTTCATATATAACTGTTTAGTTTAAGTATATATTTTATGCAATTACATTTTGTTTAGTTCAAATATGTATCTTCATTCAACTTTGTATTTTCTTTGCACATTCATATGCACTCATTAACATAATAATGTTCGATTGTTCATGCACTTGCATTTGCATGTTTCTGTGTTGGTCTGTTTTGGCATAACTGACCATAGACAACGATATCACAAATTACATAATCTAGACCTTAAAGTGTGTCGTCGCTGTGTACATTAATTTGCCTATGTTGCATTTTTGTGACACACTTCAAATCGCAAGTGCATCATTTTATGTATTCATTTATTATAATTCTAAGTTAGTTTATAAGAATTGTAATTAAATATTCGCATTTTACCAATAAGATTCGTCTTTGTGAAACAAATTGGCCGCTATCTTCTTTTTTTTTCTTAGCGTTTTTTCCAATTCCAAGTGCTGGAAGAAGCAACAAAAAGGATTGTACGACCAGATGCATCATTTGATCGGCTTCTGCCAACTGAATTAGGTTCGTTGAGATATTTAGTACAAAACAGAACGATTATATTAAACATTTGGTGACCCCGAAGTGATATTATGATTCCATAATTCACGCAGGCTGCCGCATACATTAACAATAACTATGCAAGGGAAGATGAGTGCGCACCGGCTTAAGTCTTTTTTAAAACCAAAAATTATAGAAGGAAAAGACCAGAAGATTAAAAAGTTTGCATCATATCGCCTAATACAATTCTTCATTTATATTAAGAGGGGTCAAAATTTAATGCTATAGTAAATTTCTATGTCCACTTCTTTACTATGAAAAAATAGATGCTTTTGCCATTTAAGGGCTCACTCTTTGAAGCAATGGTTATATGGGACAGAGGTCAAAAATTGGCAGTTCGATTCAAATTTTTCACCTATGACTGAATGGTATGATTTAGTGATTTTTGCCGAGAAATGTTGAAAATTGCTGTGCTTTCTCCTATAAGGACTGTTTCAACACAAGTCGCTATATGGGTAGTGGTTGCAAAATTGATCCTATTCGATGCATTGTTAAAAGCATTTGCCCTTAGATCAAAACTTGTCGATGTACCGAATAACGTTAAAATATCCCATCATCAAAAAATCAATTTTACACCAATAATTGAAAACGTTAAGGGTACTGTTAATTGCGATATAGACATCAGCAATTTCGAATGATATTGGTCGGAGACGTTGAGTAAGCGAGCCCAAAACTAAAACAGGAATTTCTTGTCGAAAATTTCACTTTTCGTTGTCGACTAAGCCTAAACTAGACACTTCACTAGATTGCTGAATATAATTTCCAATACCTTAAACATTTTACCTAGACATCGGAGTTGTATGTAAGGTTCTTGAACTATTAGTTGACCAAATGTGATGCTATCTTTTACATTATTGATTTCTATAAAATAAACATCCCTGCTTACAATAAGGCTACGATTTGATTGATCGTGCAACCTGGACGCTTCCGGAGTATCAGCAGTATACACTTTATCTTTTGCTTTGAATTTCAACTTTAATTTCTTTCATCCAATGCAATAGCTAAAGAAGCGAAAGTTTTTAAATAATTTATCACTGGTTTCTTTCCATACCACATTTCAAATAGGATCGTTTAGCGGTTTTGTTTGAGGTCTGTTGCGTAAGTACGCAGCTGTTTTTACAACATCAAATTCAAAACCATTGTTGTATATAAACATCAAAAGCTCCATTGAAAATTTCCATGCGATTGTCACTTCCAAGTATCTTCAATTTTAAATTTATTCCTGTTGGTCTCTAGCTCATTATTTGAATTTTTCCAAGACTTCGTTCTTATGAAAGTGTACAAATACGTATTTTGATTTCCCATTAATAAATGTCAAGAGATACTTGGCACCATTGACCTCGTGTTCACAGGACCACAAACATCTAAATGTACAATTTCAATTAAATCTTTACTTCTGGTTTCGGACGAATTAAATGGGCTTTAGGTATACTTGGACATGACACAAACTGAGCAAAGAATATCCTTAGGAATCTTGATATTCAAGCCCGGACCAACCTGTTATTAATGACGTCTCTTAAATAAATCACTAATAGGATTAGCTCGTACAATTAGCAAACCTTGTTTACCTGCGATTGTAGCCATCTTATCCTCAAATTTATCTCTACATCCACTGTTCACAGCCTTAGTGGCAGACATAAAATTACATTGGAGGCCAGAAACATATAGCGAATTCTCAAGAGTAACGATATTTTCTTTTGTTGACAATCGCACCACATCTTTGCCTCTAACATCGATTGTAGCTCTTCCCGCAAGTATAAGAATTTCGTCGGTCGGCTTTATCCCTACTGTTCACAAATAGAGTAGAATTATTCATAATAACGGAATTCCGTTACTTAAGAACTATTTTCATAATTCTCCGCTCACGCAGTAGCACTATTTAAAGAGAGAATTACGAAAAGAGAACAAAGTCCGAGGTCCGTCTGCATAGCATTGCGGTAGTTTTTTTGGAAATAAAATTAGAGACACAAGATGCAATAAAACGTTGAACAGTGCAAGTGTTTGAAGTTTGAAGAAAAATAATAGTATATGAAAATTTGGAACAAAAATACTGAAAAATAGAATTAAAAAAACAATAATAAAAAGTGGAATTTGCAAAATTTAAGAATTTTGCAAAAAATACGAATTTTTTTAGCTGAATTCGCCCTAAGACATATTTTGACCACCTTTCTAGTGCCTTCAACATAAAACATTACGGATTGATGTGCTTGCAAAGAAAAGAATAAAATCAAAATATGTCCAAACAAGGCAAAATAAAGAAAAGAAAAGGTATAGAGATTTACAATTGTAAAAAATGTTCTATTAATCAATTATACTTAAGTTATATATATATGTACTCAATAAATGGCATTAAAGCTAAAAGTGCCTGATCAATAAACGCTATTAAAAAATACATATACATAGTTAATATATGAATTGAAAGTAAGAAAGACCACGGTTATCTTTAAAAAAAAAGAAAAAGGCACGTAAAAATAGGAAAGTAAAAATATAAAAGATAATTAAAGAGTAAGGTAAATAAGTCGTGAGTTAAATTGTAAATGATTGTAAGACAAGGAAAAGAAAAAACATTTTTTTTTAAGTAATCGAAACAATATTGAAGAGAATTCCTTCAAACCAATAGGCACTTTGTGTTAAATGAAGGTAACTCAATTTTTAAAAGAATTAAACTACAAAAAGAAGGAAAAGAAACTCCACATACAATCATTACAGAGTCGACTGAAGCATGAAACACTTGTGCATTGTAAACGAACTAACCACAGAATCAAGGCTACACGCATCCAATTAGCATTTGTATGCTGCTCTCACCAAGGTAAACATATATTACAAATACATAAACATACAAGATAATGCAGATGAACGATAATTGGACTTCAATATTCCCAAGGGCTTGAATAACCCATTTACCAATAATTAAAAGCTGCCGGCTACAGTCAATACAGCATCTGAGGTGTCGCTGCCGTTTTGTCATGTTAAAGTACAGTATTATAAGTTAACATGATAAACTAAGCATTCTACAGGTGAAGACGGGCATATGTGTGTGTGTGTGTGTGTGTGTGTGAGCATAGGAAAGTGACCATGGGTATTGGCTAACGGACAACGAGACTCGCGGACAGCTGTAGTTATTCTTGACTTAAAAATTTCTTTTTTTTTTGATGCGATATATATATATATTGAAAGAGAAGAAAGGAAGGGGAAGACAGGAGAAGAGAAAAAAAGTAAGCGTTGCTGAGCTGCTCAGGCAGCGAAAAACACAAGCCCAGCTTCTACTGGCACATCACAAACTTCGAGTTCACATTGAACCTTTGTACTTAACGCAGTGAATCGTCTTTTGCTGGTTTGTTCAATTGCAGGAAAAGAAGAAGAAGATATAGTAACAACTCCAACTTGAACTAAAATTGAAAGTTCTAATAAAAAATTGTGATGTGTATAATTGAGTACATTATTATAATTATTTCTTAATATGGTTTTCCTCTGAGAAATAAATGGTAGTAAAAGTATTTTTTAAATAACTTTTTGTTTGAATGGACTAAAAGATGGAAACTAAATTTTATCTCAACTAATTTTATGTGATTGAATATAAAAGCTTTTGGCCTTCAAGAAATATGAAGTCGTTTTTTTCTAAACGCTTAGAAAAAACTTAATTAAAAAATATTTTTTATATAATTTATTTCATACTTTTTAGTCTTTCTATTACAGTTCTACTTTTGAAGCCGTCTGCTTTGACATCCATCGCCGTATTTAATTTGGACTATAGACAACTTTTTCTTTTTTCGCATTTTTTAGTCACCGTAACTGAAAGCGTTGCAAAACTTAAGCATAAGTGCCCGAAATATCAATTGAAAATTTATCTGCAAAAAAAGCAAATTATAAACTTTATAAGAAAATGCATATTTAGGCATTGAAGCAACTTTTCGCTTATTTATTAATAACTAGGGGTTGGAGAGTTAATAGAAGGTAAATGCCCTATCAAAAAATCCCAATCATTTGCAAAGACATCGCAAGAATTCAAAGCATTGATATGACACTGTAATGTTAAGACATGAAAATTTGTGACGGCAGAAAACATCACTGTCATTTCAATCTTAGAAAGTAAAACACATTTAGTCGCTCAATGTGGTAAAAAAAATGTGAAAACCCTCGCTGACACCAAAAATCTCTCACGCGGGATTCGATGAGAGAGAGTAGGTACTCAAGTAAATATAATTAAAAGTCTATTAGTCGAATTAGCCATAAACCCCAGTGTATTGCATGGGTAAAAACGTATGTGCAAATGCTTTTAAACTTTGATTAAAGGATTTTAGATATTACGCTAATGATAGCTGAGATCAAATAGTCCTTGAATGCTTCAATGCTCCGCAAATAGAAAGGTAGGCGGCGCTCATTGTTTCAACTAAAATAATGGTTTCATTCTGTCATCATGGGCTTTATTCTACTTTGCGTAACTAGACTAACGACTTCCGAGTTTACGGAAGGACATTGGCAAAGTGTTTAAGAAATGTTGTTTTGTGGATGAACAGTTATAGGAATTACAATCCTTACAACGGATTTTAGATGAGTATTTGTGTAATTTTATAATAGTTTTAATAAAATGTAATAATTAATCCAAGGTGGAGAAAAAATTATAAAAAAATTGTTTTTCAGAAATAGTGAGATGAAATCATAGAACAAACCAAAAAGTTGATTGAAATAAAGACTCGAAAATTTACAAAACACAAGAAAAGTCAAATAATTGGAGCACTAGCACTACCAGTTGCCGGACCTATACAACAGTTTATATTTTACGCCTGGAATTTCGAAAATAAGAGACATCCATCCGTAGCAGCAGAAACGTAGGTAGTAAGTCACAAAATATTGTATTTTAATATAAATTATCAATATAAATTATCTTGGTAAAAAGTATTATAAGAAAAAAGTAATAACACCCTCCCCCTCTCTTCAAAAAAAAAAAAAATTTAACACCGTAGCGTTTAAGTACGACTTCACGATTTAAGTTGAACTACTCAACATAAACTAATGATGGCTTAAAATATTGTAAATAAAAACCCAGTCCTCCCCAGTCAACAAAGGTAAGCTTTGTCTCATACAAAACACAGTTAAGTTTAGAAGACTTAACGACATTAATTTTAAACATAGCAAGAAATATCCGTAGACAACAAGTAACAAGTAGCAAGTAGCTCAAGGAACTCTTAATCCAAACGCTGGCTTAGTTAACGCTAGGGATTATCAAATTGAGGATGGGCATAGGGATAATTAAAATGATCTGTACAAAATTTCATATGTTATTAAATATTGGAAATAATTTTCGGATCAACCCGGCGAATTCAATTCCTAGGAGAAAAATATAGATCGAATATTAAAAATTTACGAAGCACTGATTTCTTAGTGTAGTAAGAAGCAAACTAAGGGAACATAGTATTAATTCGGCTGCGATATCACAATGCCTAGTTATGCATTAAGATGACAAACGAGAGTTATCAACATTGGTATACCAGATGACAACTGCAGTATAAGTGAATCAAAGTATTCCGGAAATTGTGTATACCGACCTTTCGTTAATATTAAATAAATTAGGATGATATGACATGAGCCACGAGTCGCTAGTTTTCCTTATGAATCGCTACAAGCATAAAGCACTAGGCACGTTTATAAGGGGGCTAAATGGTGGTTTACTACTGGGAACGGAGTCCGCTGATCAATCGCGGGCCGTCTATCTCTGCTTCAAGCCAGATAACCAGACTTTCCGCGCAGGCCACAGGAGTAATACCAGGAGATATCAATCTCCACAGCTACTTCCAAAAAGGAACTTTGGACAAAAGCAAAAGCAAACGTTTTTCTCTCAATTGGCCCTTATTCCGCAGACAAGACAACCAACAACGCGACCTCAGCAGCAATATTTTGAGTTAGCTCTAACGGCTATAGACATATTCTCAAAATTAGCCATCGCAAAACCAATCCGCTCCAGAGCATCGGAACATATAAGACAACCCTTAAGGGACATCCTCCATTCTCTTGAAACCATAATGACGGACAACGAGAAATCGTTTAATTCAGAATCCATAAACAGCATGATCGGAAATCAATTTGGAATCACAATCTTCAGAACACCAGCGTACGCAAGTTGTTTAGATGGACAAGTGGAACGACTTCACCCAACACTACAAGAAATTATGCGCTATTTTGAAAATGAACCCACCCACTGATCGTTCCCAGAATTGTTAGGCAGATCGGTAAAAGAATACAATTTGTCTACTCATATGATTACCGGAAAAAACCAGTAGAAACATTTTTCGGGAGACGCGTAAGTAGCAATCCTAAATTATTGAAAAAAGATTGGAAAGAATCTACCAAAAAGCTTTCAGAGAAACAAAATGCTGATTTGATTTACCATAATGCGAATCGATGCTCCAGTCTCTAACAATATAAATACCTTAAACGCAATCACCTTTGATGGCAAACAGCTTCGATAAGAACTTTATTTTGCTTTAAGCAAAAATAAACAATTTGCACTTACATTCAAAGTCGAGACGTAATCAACATTTTGGGAGAAGGCTTGAAATACATTGCGGCAACTATGGAAAGCGACGACGAAAAAGCAATCAGCAACGCAATAGCACACATATATGGCAACGAGCGCACTACCTATAATAAAATCAATAATTTAATATATGTTAACAATTTTTGTTAGAACCAATCGATTTGGGACAATCGACTAAACAGAGGAAGGATTAACTCAAGCTAGGTTAACGAAATAAGCTGAGCAAACAAAAAGTGAAGCCAAACCAAAAACAGCAAATCCGGGCGTACCCATGTAACCCAGCAAGAAATGCAAGATCAGCGTCTGCGATGAATTATGCAGAAATTAGAAATATAAGCTAATCTGTAAGTGGCATAAGTTTTTAGCTTTAGCTCATTTTGATAACTCAATAAAGCGCGGTCACGCTGACCGTTAAAATAAAAAGATTCTTTTTTTAAAAATCCATCGTAAAGGAAGCTTTATAAGCAAAAACATAAGAATTCATAAAATGCAAGCTTGAAAGAAAAACTTGCAAATTTAACTCCGTTATCTGCGGTTAGATCGCGTCAATTTATGCTCCCTTGAACAAATCTCTTGACAACTTGCGTAAGCGAAAGAAAATATAAAGTGAAAATTATTTAACCGTATACAGTGATGATCAATATTAATCAAATTTAATTAAGTATGTTTAATTAGTGTATTAGTGAATTAATTAAGTATGTTAGTGAACACTTATCCTTGATTTTTTAAATTATGACTTACAAATTTAATTGATGATTGACAATACGATAAGCAACGTCAGTTTACAGAAATTGAAAAAGTCTTAATCCGTTCATAAAATATACTTTAGATACGGTGCAATGCATCATAATTGCATTCTCTAATGAACAGCGTCAAAGCATACAGTGAACTATGCTTCAGTATATAGGTAAACATATTGGTGAAACATCTCATAATTCGAAATTTGCGTCATTAGTGTATTAACTGACATTATATCGGCAAAAGTTTGCCGTACTCAGTAATTCAACTGTCGCCAACTACAGTGCATTCGATTTGTAAGACTGCTGAGCATATATCGAAATTTAAGCCGCCGGTCTAGTTAATTTGAAAGGACCAAGCCTTTGAATGCCATGAAGACGACAATCTCTCCTCAAGCGGCGCAAGCGTCATTTAGAGGAACTATTTGGCGACAGGCTATAGATAGTGAAACATGTCTAGTCATAAGCCTCTTTTGCATTTTTTTCCCTCGATTGTCTGGTTCATTTAAAGGTCGCTTAAATGAGTCAACTCTTTCTCCTCGTTACCTAAGTACTCTGAAGTAGACTAGGTTTGCTTAATTGTTTGCATATTGAATTAATATTCTATTTGTGAATACAACCTATCACAATAAAAGTCAAAGTTTGAGTTTTGAGATTTGAATCCGCCTTGAAGCAATCTTCTGATCAGACTGATCAGAATCCCTTTGTAATAGAAATCATTTTTAAGTGTGATCAATATCTTCTCATGGCGAATGAAGCTCCTACCGTGTTACAAATGGAGCAATCTGAATTTATATTTCAGTTGTCGTCAGCATATTGTACTTATAACTTCCTTGCAACGAAAAATCAAGTTGGTTTTTGAATACAATATCTTTTGACATATGAAAAACGAATATTATTTCCCTGTATTATTCAGTTAATTTCACTTCGTTCAGAAATATGATATCCATTTGCTCACATCCTAGAATAAAAAAATGACTTCATCATTATTTAGCATTGATAAAAGAGACGATTTTAATCACGATTCTCGGGGTCTAGTTAGTTAGGGATACACTCCAATATCGGAAGAGAACAGCGAAACTTGGAAAAAGAAAGACAAGAAAGCCAGCCCCACAAACATTTTAAGCGTCTCATCTATGCAAATTTGCCATATCCAGAATTGTGAAATGTCCACAGTACTATAGAACAAATTGGGGATGAGTTTATAAAAGGATAGCCTGGTTTTCCGTAATTATCTTAGTCGGAGTGGCGATAAGAATGGAATTCAAGTTCAATTGACGGTTCTAATTGTGTGCAAGCTTTTACGGCCTAAGATACGAAACAGCAGAAAGAGAAAGTTACAGGTGAAACAGACATACGATGAAAGTGACGTAGCAATCGGTAGCAATAATAAAGGTAATACTCAAGATTCAACCTTCAAACCTTATATTGCGATAGAAGAGGATATTATGCGGCTCAACGTAAGGAATGCCAACAGGGTCAAAACAAATCGTAGAATAATGGTAATTCTAACAATAGTTTATTTGCATTATTCCAAAAATCTTTCCTACATGCCGACGATTGGCGCGTTAAAACTGATGCGAATTTGCGAAGTGTGAAATGGTGAACAGATGTGATATTCGGACTGGCAAATAGATGATCAGGATATTACAAAGCCCAACGTGTATATGAGGAGCTACTCACTACTGTAACAGCCTATTAATAAGGCAAATAATATCCCATATGAGCCTTAAATAGGTGAATCATAAGTATAAATGGCGACAATGAATTGAATCATTTCAATGCTATTGCCAAGAAACAAAAGTAGAACAGGCTGCTTGTCGATCGCCCTCTAGTCAGCAGAAAGCAGAGCATGATTACTTACATATGATCGTGCGGAAGATGCGATGTATCCGAAATACTCCAAGAATAGTTATGCGACTAGGCACCCAGAAAAGAAAATGGACACAAAAAAGCATCAGATTTGAGATTTCATAGTAAAGATCCAATAAGGATGAGTTTCAACTAAAGGAAACAATTGCAAAGCAGATAAGACAAATTTACTGTCTAAGTCGATTCTTTTTTTCTTCGATTGAGCGCTTGCTAAGCAAATAGCTTCTAGTATCACAAGACATTCAGCTGAGAATATAGAGCTACTTGGCTGATTTGAAAAATAACCCTTAATGTGAATATTTGTGAACCAAACATCGCTGCCTACAACATCGGACTTAAATCCCCCAGTAAAGATGAGTACAAAAAATTTCCGACCAAACTTGAGTACCGGCATTGTGCTTCTGCAGAAGTAAGTGTGGATTTTTCTACAGGTTGGAAAACATGTAACCCAAAAAGCATTTCGAATATGTTAGGTTTCTCAAAAGTCGTAAATGAAAGGTACAGCCAAGTGACTCTCATTAGATAAAATTTTATTAGCGATGAAATTGGCGAGTACGCGGAAACTTCCGGAAACTTTCGGAAGACCCTTTCCTGAAGTATCCAATAAAAGTTAACAAACTTGTTCTAGTTTTGATATCATTAGCCAGATGTATAGCTTACGTAAGCATAAGGATTTACAACCCCATAAAATACCATAAATGAACTTCCGGACGTTCGTTAGTTGAAAGCACTGTTTGAAAATCTTTTCAATATGAGTAGCAGGAGGAAGTTTTGAGTGAGGACGTACAACAAATTACAAAATCTTATAGGAAGTTTAAAGAGTTTAGGCATAACTTTTAAGTGTTAATTTCAACATAAGCAAAAGCTGTTGTTACACACAGAAAGCAGACAATAGTTTCAAGCTATTGAAAATGCTTTCAGGTTCAAGTCACACCTCTAAGCGCGAGTATAATATTTTTTTGAAGATTTTCGTAAGAGTGGAAACCAAAGCAATACCTGTGTACAAGCTAAGATTAATGGTCACTTTATCATTTTTCTTAAGGTGATAAGTTGTAGCAAGATGGTGGTATGCCACAGGTGTTTAGAATATTGTTAATTTCCTTGAGTAGACTAACTTCTTTGTTGATTACAGAGAAGGATATATCGTCCACCAAGATTTTCGCAGAACTCCTTGAAAAATTACTTAGACATAGACCAACGGAAGGAAGTAATGCCTTGACAATTCTGACGTTGCGCGAAATATCTGAAACTGTCACTTCACTATTTCTCAAAATTTCTCAAAATTTTTTCAACACTTACGTTTTTCCAGCCTAAGAACCTTACCCAGATCTTTAAAGTTAATTCTATTATAGAAGGAATTTTTTTTCATATATTTAGAGCGAGCTTGAGTTTGGCAGCGACTCGATAGCAGACGGTCTTCCACCAGGGATTGGGAGGTTATGACTTTTTAAAATCTTTTAGCTACAGACGTTCGTGAGAAACTTAAAGAATTTATCGAAGAAACGACCCAACGGACCACTAAGCTTATTCATGTTTGCTATGTTACCGACAATGTAGTTAAGTAAAGATGATTTGATATATTTGGGAACGCAATTACATGAGAAGTTACGGACGACGGGGTGAAATAAAGATCAATTTCAATTGGATAGTGAAAGTTACCCAGAGTTTCGTTAAGAGTGTGCCGGAGTCAACGAAATATTATTTGCTGCACACATCGAGAGATCTATGCAGGAGAAGACAGAGCCCAAATGAGTGGAGTAACAATCCTTTAATAAAACTAGATTTTTACTTTGTAGAAGATCTCCAAATATGTCTGCGCCTAAGTTGAAAAATCGGAGGTCCGAGCAAATGTTGTGAGCATTAAAGTTCCTATATATAAATATGGTCGCTTCGTACCTGCACAAAAATACATTGTTAAACCCAGAGATGTGTGAATGATGCAGCTACAAGCTTCAATGGGCTCACAGTTTTCAAAGGTGGAAGCACAAGAAAGTAAAAGCTTTCTTGATGTGACAGTCGCTACTCCACCGCCATGAGAGGTGTTGGAGTTGCGATCTAATCTAAAAGTATCGTCATTTTTAATTGTGCAGGAGTAGTGAAACTTAACAACCGTTCCCGAAGGATATACCACAGAGATATTAGTACAATAAAAATATTGTTCAAGCTGTTTGCTTTTATTGCGAACGCTGGTGCAACTGCGTCCACTATTGGCCAAGAGAGTTTTCACTATTTCACTATTGGTAAAGAGAAAATATAAAAGCGAAGCAGAGGTGGATGAACGTTGTAGGTTTTGACGATATTTTGTTTGTTACGGAGCTTCACACAGCAACATCAGGATTAGATCGTTTCGAAAAGGAAAGAGAAAAAATAGTATAAAAATAAACATAAGCATTCTGAGAAATAGACTGCAGGTTAAATTTGAGACAATCGGCGGCGTCTTTTTTGTATTTGAGAATCGTTTTGTAGAAGGAACATATCTTTGAATTTGTTGTTAACCCTATATGCAAACAAACAAGCCAATAATAGACAGTAACCTAGAAGCAACATAAATATCAATCTACAAGAAAATCTAATACAATCCCAAACACCCCATCTACGATACAGTTAGTCGATGACTCAATTGTGAAAGATGTTGCGACACCATCAGTACTTTCCGTATCGTAACCCATCAAATACCATTCCGCAAAACAAACCAACAACAATCAACACGATGATCAATATGCTTCCTTAGGGATCTTAGCTCGATGATGATCCATCTTTGCAGACAGCATTCAAGATTTTTTTTTCATCAAATATTGGCAAAAAGAAGGTTGTCGAAGATGTGCCAATGCCAACGATATGATCGATCAGTAATGATGTAAACTGACCATAAGTAGCGACATAAAACGGCGTACTGATGGCAGACAATGAAGCCAGTATTAGGGCAAAAAAATTAGAAAACCTTCTACTTTTTTTTTCTTTTTACTCTTTTCCGAAGCAATTCGATTTTACATGCATTTTTATTTACAAGTCGCGTTAAAACACGTGATTAAAACATGTTCTATGTACATAATTAATAGCGTTTATTAGTTTTATTGGTCAGGCACTTTTCTTGATTTCATGTCATTTATTGCGTAAAATCTTGATTGAAATTCGTTTTATATTCTTCGCCCCTGATAATGGAATTTTGCTTTTATACACTTCTGGGTCCAAAACAAACCTTTGCATATATCGATATTACACATATTTTATTTAATATTTTTCCTTTTTGTCTATTGTTCAAATTTCACTTTCTTTTGCTTTTTTTTCATTCCTTTACGAGCTTTGACAATTGTGTTGGTTGAAATTCTTTAGAAGACACCTTCGATACATTTAGACACTCAGTCACACGTTTATTTAAAGTTTTAATGGATAGAAGTTTCAGCAATTGATTTTAAAAAAAAGTATTGTTATTATTATTATTATTATTAAAATTTTAGACTAATGAAATAAATTCTTAGACAAAAAAAAAAGACATTGAGCACTAGCAACACAGACTATCAGCTCTAATTTATACAAATGTGCCTTAGATATTGAGCCTAGTAGTTTTAAAAAGTAATATATTGAATTGATATTCTGTTCTGAAGCTGATTTTAGAGTGTCCGAAGTAAAATCATTTCTCATGTGCAAAATGAAATTGTAATATTTTTCATTAAACTTTCTGCATTTTTTCCTGACGCGCGCTTAAAACGTCTGCTTTTTCTGATCTCTTAACACCAACCTCCCTTTTTTTCTTTTTCTTAAAAACAAACCACAAGAGCAAACTTTCGAGAAAAAAACATTCTCATGTCACACAGACGGACTATGAACTTTTTTTTCTTTTCATAATTCTATCTCGCATAACAGTTATGTAGAGAGAGAGAGAGAGAGAGTTATGAACAGAGGTTCTCCATAACGGTAGGCCGTTATTAGGATTTTACATACTCTATGAGGACAGAGCAGTGGTCAAAGCAGACCGACGGAACTACTGCACCTCAAATGTACGCGGACGCTACAAATTTTTAATCACCAATAACTTAAATGTTTGCAATGTAGATAAATCAATATTCCAGATTGGTTTTGATTATTTGTAAATTTCCGTCCTAAACAACCTCATAAATTTATTAATTTGGGTTATATTTTATAGATACGCCCAAGTTTCAACAGTGCTACGAAGTTTTTTGCCTTTATCGAATATTTTGAAAACGGATCAAAAACTCGTGACAATTTTCGAAGCATTTGCCAGCATTTTTCAAACCAATAATTTATTGCCAAGGTGCACAATAATCCAAACGGTTTCCACTCGGTTATTATTATGTACATCGTCTGTAATACGTCCAAAGAGCCTTAGAATTTTCAAGAATTATTAATATTATGCAGCCGGCCCCTCGTCTACCACATTTACCAAGTCAGATGCATACATTAATAATACAAATTTTTTGATATTTCCCTAGCAGAGCGTCGATGAACGAGGACACGACTATGAACATCGTTCCGTAATGCTGCGTAAATATGTAGATAGTCTAGCTAGCAGATTTCCACAATTAGATTTAAATACCATTAACATTAGATTTAAGTGCCATCGCAGCACAATCTAAAGCATTATCCACTACTGGATGCTAACAACATTCAGTTGAGTTACTGAATATTTCAAACGTTTTCCAAATACTTCGAAGGATTTGCTGGCCTGTGCATTGTACATCAACAGTATTTAGCTAAACATTTTGATATAAACTATACTCTTCTTTACAGCCCATTATCACTAAAGCTTTGATGATTTACAATACCGACAACAGTAATAATAATAATATTATCCCGGGACACAGTTTATTAAAGAAGTGATAACTTACTCGTTACTCGTCAAAAACTAAAGGACATCGTCCTCGATTCTATCGATGCACTTCACATCTACATATCGAAAGAAAATACAGTTTGACAAAAACATATGGCAAAATTGCAAACGTAACGTGATATATCCGCGAAAGAGTTCTGTTATGTTCGTTACAACATATATAGGTTTTTTCACACGAAATTATTATAAAATCTAAAACAAAACATAAATTTGTAAACTAGATATTCGTATATTTCGCATACATCAAAAGTAATCAAACATTCAATTTTCTTGTCTTCTCTCCTGTTCGTCTACACATGTTTCAATTAATTGCCAAGCATCCCGGCCATGCTTCGTTGGCTATGGTACCATCCACATTAAATATTTCCGTTGCCAGTATTATTTCTCTTGTGCAGTAAGACGACAATGTAAAGTATAGCGGTAAAATAACAAGTGCAATTTAGGACATTTTTGATAAATAAGAATAAAATTTTACAAGTTTATCGTAACATCCGTTACAACCGTATTCACATTTTTAGTATTGCAGATTATAAATGCCAATACTTTTACAACTTTTATGTTCAACCGAATGAAATTACAAAATACTATGAAGGGAAGCAATGGCGCCTTAACTAGTACTACCGAAAATTTACAGCCCGAATCTTTTATGGCCGTAATGAATGCTTACGGCCAAATTTTAATTTTTAGCAATGATCCAAACTTACTTCCCGTTGTATTGAATTCATTGCAAAGAGTACACGATCGTTGATGTTTATATCAACGTCCGTTATTCAAGGATAATTTATTCGTCTCATTTCAAAGTGCTCTAATCTCAGTGCTGCTGACAGGAGAGGGAGCGTTACGTTTCGACTTATTAACGAATACCTTGTTTAACATGTATCAAGTGAATAATATTAAAATGTGGGAAAATTATGCACAAGCAAGCTTACCCACGAACATGAAATTGATTGACGAAATTTGCTTAACAAAAAAGTGTTTTTATTATTCTTCACTGTTATTTTGAATTGGTACACAGAAATGTTTTCTTGTTTTTCCTTTTTTTTTTTTCTTCCTTTTATTATATAAACAGGACATTCCAATATTTTCATAGAAAATTTTTTCTGTAAATTTCTCTCCTGAATGTTAATGTTTATTATTTGTAGAAGTTTATGAAGTCGGCTGTTTGTCTCTTCTTTGTTTCTATCGTCAGCAGCTTGCAGTATGCGTTAGTTTTTCACTGGTTTTGTTTGCATTTTTAGTTTCTCTATAGTTATTGTTTTTGTAGTGGCGTGCAATATTTTAATGTGAGTAGTACCATTGCTTGGTGAAACTGAATTTGCTAAATATACACCTTTTTGTAACTTTTTATTCAGGATTACTAAATCTCTGCTTAATTTGAATTTATGTGGGTGTATAATTCCCGTCCTAAGGAAGGCGAACGAAATTTTCCATAACACAAACATTTGAGTTGCCAGCAAGAAAACTTAATATTTGATTTTATATACTACTGTATGGGAAAAAGCGTTTTTAAACAAGAATAAGTGAAACGGGCGCAAAATTCAATTCAATATCAAAGTAATGTAACGGGTTTATACAAAACGTCTTATAATTTGATGTCCATATGCATAACTTATAAATAAAATATACAAAAAATACAATAATTCTACATTCTACAAATAATTCTACAAATTTAAATGCAGGGGTTTTTCGTTCGTACACCATCCGTTGATTTCTATACATTCTCTCTCAAATTCGTACATCATCCATTTATTTCTATTGATAAATACTTATTATAGACATTGTAATGGCCACTGTTAGTTTCCATAGGTTAAACAATGTTTTCGTTGTATCCATATTACCATATTTGTGGCATTACTGCGTTTTTTAAATTAAATGTTTTCAATTTATATATTTTCGTTTTCCCTTAAATTCCGCAAAGGTATATATATATATAAAAGTCTATTTGTTTTCTTTTTTTTAACATATCAAAGGGTCTTTTTTTAAGTCTTCATTTTTGTGTCTCAAATACAAAAAATTGCCAATGTAACAATAATTTACATATTACAAAATGTCGATATAAATATGATGAGCTTTTCTTGTTACAGGTAACCTCCTGTAACGCGGTCAATAGGTTCCTGAAAAATTACGCGTTATAGCAAATCGCGTTGCAGGAGACTTAGATCCAGTGCAAGCAGCAAGCAGCGTTTCTAATCGAAAAAAAAAATTTTTATTTAAGATATTTTTCTATTTATCCATTTCATCATAATAACATAAATTAATACCAATTCATTTATTTGAACAGCGCAAAATAAAATCTGGAAAAACAAATAAAAACGGAATTTCAAATCTACTTAACATTAAATTAAACCAAAATTGAGATCACAACCTTCTACAAATCTCCCTCCTCGACATCACTTATTATAATTTGAGTGTGTTTCAAACGTTTTGCTCATATCCGTCCTAATTCAAATTCCAAATTTGATTCACTATCAAACTGATCCTTTTCAGCGATTACTTGTTTTAAAAAAATCTTTTAACCTATTTTCCCTTATTTCGTAAATCTTTATAGATTTCCTGGTAGGCGGATAAATTATTTTATTGGTTTATTGGTTTAATGATGTTTAATCACGTTTAATATGGCTTATGATGAAATATCTGCAGAAAGAAAAATGTTCCTTACGCATTTAATAAGTTAGCAATAATTGTACAGCATATGAATTCGTTCCACTTGGAAATCAAAAAAATGGTGCTCAGCATTTTTCATTAGAGAATCACGAAATAAAGTATCTCATGGTGAAATTATTCTGCATGAAAATTCTTCGTTCACAGTTCGATAGCGCCAGTTTAAACAGTAGCGATACGTTTTTAGACTGGGCTACGGATTGGCGAGAAGAAAAAGCAAAGATCACGCAAGTAACGAGTAAATTAGAACTTGCGGACGTGTACTCATTGGAAGCAGATTGCCAGATTTTTATGATGATATAAAAAAACGACTTTAACACCGATTTATCGAATACTATTGGGAATGATAAAAAACAATTCAAATTGAATAAGTTATTGAGGGATTTAAGGACTTCTTTTCAATATTTAATTAACTTATGTAATCGTTTAATGTTAATAGAGCTATTATGTTTTTCAATGAATCATTCGATCGAAATCTGCTTTAGTGCAGCCGTACTCCTAATTGTAATGACAGACTGCTAGATTTTTGCATTACCTATTTTCCAGAGATAGCTGTAAGTCGCTATCCACCTTTTGGTTTACCTGAGGATCCCGTTGCATTATTCCAACGTGCCAAATCCAATTTTGTCAAATAAACAGAATGATTTTAATAAAGTCAATATCTTACTGCTTAAATCTCATCTTTGTTTAATTTTTCTGCTGGAAATATTGAAAACCTAATGTCGCCGTTTTGTAATCTATTAAACCCAGGTATTTTTGCATGCGTTCCAATCAGACAGCCGCACCTTCGAAGCAGTTGGTGCCCATGGTTTAACAAAGTACTTAAATACAATAAAAATAGGAAAAACATACGAAACATATGCTTCTGCGTACAAGTTTTTCATCTACTCTGCTGCAAGACGCAGATTCAATTGGCGCAACGACCAAAGTTATTGCAGATACCTCCAGTTTATAAAATCCGTACCTCTTATTAATCTTAAACATTTTTACAAGTTTGTTAAGTCTCACAGAAGAACTGCCATATATCCCTCCCACGTCTCTTCTAATAGGTCTGAGTTCTCTGGTGATATTGAATCCTTCATCTAGTGGCTCTTGCACGGATGTCGTATATTGATTTTAGTTAACCGTTTGACTTAGTTAACCATACATTATTAATCTTCAAACTGCACGTGTCTGGATTCTCTTTATACTTATTGAAATAGACAAGCACTTATCTTCATGACAGATCATTCCGGGTTCTTTTTAACTCCATCCCCTCGAATGAGTTCCCCGTGAAGTACGGTCTTCTCAAGGGAGCCACCTAAGGCCCTTTCTCCCTTTAATTATTAAATTCAGCAATATTTTAATGTACCCTGACGATGTTAAACTCTTTTTTTCCTTTTCCTCAGAATCGCACCCGTATCAGCTTCAAACTTGCCTAATTGTATTACATGGTGCTCACTAAATTTAATGATATTAAATCTAAACTAGATTACAATTTATTGTCATGCACTGACTGAGTAAAAAGTTGATAGTTTTGGAGTATATTTATCATGACCCAAATAAATACAAGTGAAAACATTGCAGTCGACTATTAAATTCTCTGACACAATTCTTATTTTTGCCATAGAACACAAATTTTATTTACTGCTTTTATATGAACATACTATTATGAAACTGTATACTAAAAATTTGGCCCCTTTGCAAATAAAGGCTTATTTCCCGTAGAAATGGTTGTGCCAAAGATGTTTAAAAATTGAAGTACGTCCTCAAAATTCAGCACTGTTAATTTTTATATCAAATTAAAACTTAGACTTTCTGCCCTAAAAAACCAAATTTTCGTGAAAATCATTACATAAGCTAAAATCTAAAGGCGTACATAGTGCAAATTTTGCAGAGTTAGTTTTTATACCGATTAACAATGGTGGAATAATTTTCATCACAACATATTAAAATTGACACTTTTCTGCCACAAAAAGGATCAATTCTCATGAAAATCCTTATATAAGATAGAATCCATAAATAGGCCGAGATAATCGAAACTTAATACAGTTCATTTTTTTTATTTTAAATTACTTTTGTGATCTGATTTTCATCAAAAACATTGAAAATCAGACCATTTTGTCATATGAACTTCAGTTTTCGTTATATGAGAGGGGACTCAAAAATTTTGCCCCAGCCGGTCCCAAGATTTGACACCAATTTAAAATACCGACATATTCTTTCTTAGCCACTTTTGTCGAAAAAAATGCAATTTTTTCTATATAACGGCTTTTCAAAATAGGACATAATATGAGGAGTGATTAAAAAAGTGGACCCAAATCACTTCCAAAGTGTTCGTACTTGGATCGAAAAACATCAGTGTGCCAAGTTTCATCAAAATATCTCAAAAATTACGATCTGTAACTTGAACACAATTTTACATGGACAAACATCTGACGGATGGACAGAATCATTTATGAATCGTTCGGCGTAATAAAAGGTGGGTGGGTGTACGTTAAACCGTTCAGCGCGTTACATGCATCCACACAAACTTAATATACCCCCTACCGAAAGTGGTGTAGGGTACATAAAGGCAAGAAGCTTTCTTTTTCAAAGAGGAATTCATTCACTATTCGGTATTTCATCCATACAAAAATATTGGAAGACGTAAATTCGTTCATCGATTGTTACATTACAAAAAGGCTACATCTGAGTTTAGTGAGACCAATGCTTTAGTTCGTCTCTGTCGTGTGGTCTCCTTGTTATAGGTATAAATATATATAATAAAGCGGGTACTATTAATGTATCCTACAAAATATTTATGGGTATTAGATATACCTTCTTTTTTTCAAGTTTATATACTTAAATAGCTATCTTGGGGATGTTATAACCCATTAATTCAGTATC
Source organism: Glossina austeni (assembly GCA_000688735.1). Taxonomy (NCBI): domain Eukaryota; kingdom Metazoa; phylum Arthropoda; class Insecta; order Diptera; family Glossinidae; genus Glossina; species Glossina austeni. The sequence goes on along the minus strand of KK503002.1, from coordinate 14,843 downwards.
GACCAAAGTCTTGTGTTGTACACTAGACGGTGCTAGAGTTTCTATTCTCAAAATTTCTCTTATCGTCGCTTCCGTATAAAAGCAGGCAAACGTCCGTCTCCGACCATTTCGTTTATTTCCTTTTGTATGCGTTTTTGAACTTCACGATATAAGAGAAAATACTGAACCAAAAATTATATCCCCCCCACCGCGGTAAATATGAAAAGTGAATTCAATTAAACTCAGTATGAATTGATTACGTTTGAACGATGCTTTCAAGATCGGCCTGTCGCATTTCTTTTATGTACTTATCCAGAAAATTGCGTTCGTAACTTTCATCATAAGTTTTAATATGATGATCGACAAACTTTTCCAAATATTTAAACAAGAAAATATTCGATTCAGTCAATTTGTTATAACGGCTCGAATTCGGAAAGATATGCTTTATCTATGGCATAATTGATAGCATTTTCCCATAATCGGGTACGTTGAAACTGTAAGCCGTAGTGTATTAATTGCCATAAGTCGGCTTATTCGGAACGTGGTGTTCACTCATTGCGTACAATATGAAAAACGCTGTTGGCCACAAAGGGACTAAAGAAATGAGGTAAACATATACGCATACCGCTCTTCTTGCAGTACGGTTTCTCATGATCAAATTTAGTCCATTTCTAATTAGTTTAGCAGTGAGGTAAGTTTCAAATTGTTAAAAAAGATACATAATACAATAACACTTTTGTTCTGTTAGCTGCATCGCTGAATTTCCGCCCATATAAACATTCTCTCTCAGTATTTGTAAAAACCAAACGTAGAGTCTCTCAGAATTTGTAAAAACCAAACGTAGAGTCTCTCAGAATTTGTAGAAATCAAACTCAGACTCTACGTTTAGCATTCTCTCTTAGAATTTGTAAAAATGAAAAAAACCACTCAGAATGTGTATAAAAAACACATATATTTTTTTGATAGAAATAATAACATAAATGGAGTTTTAATCCTAGTATATTTGTATGGGAAGAAAAAAAAAAAACCAAAGGAACTTTTCAATAAGCAGAAGAAAACAATAAATAAAAGTGAGATTGTGGGGCGCGATTCGTGTTTATTCGTTAATCTATGTTTTTTATTTTTTTTTGGTTAAGTATACGCTCCCCGATCTTATGAACGAAACCATTTTTTCGCTTCTAGCCACTTGTGATAAATAATTCCGTGATCCGAAAAGTGTCTTGTCTTATTGTCATCCTACAATTTCGTATTATTCTTTTATTTATTATTTTAGTTTTTCTAATTACAATGCATTCGTGTTGACGTGTTCCAATATTGAAGAATTTTTCGGGCACACAGTCGATTTATTTATTGTTTTTTAAAATTGCTTTAACATTTTTTATTTATTTTTTTTTTTTTTTGAGCATCTCCCCTCACTCAGGGCATGTACTGTACTATGTATAAAGTACATTTAATAGAATCCGTTCAAAAGCAATTTTTGATCTTTTCCCTTAGGATTTTGGGTTGGGATCCGCTTATCCGTTTGCGTCCTTAATTATTTAGTTATCGTTATTAATTAAGTTAATAAACTATCTATTCGCTTACATTATTTGGTGAGATAAACTTTCCAATCGCTTTTCTAAGAATTCAATCTTCTTAGTTAATGTAAACACAATTAGGAGCTTTTCAATGCGTTCAGGGACGTTTGCAGAAATTGAAATCATATCTATGCCTTAATCTCAATATCGGATTCCATAATTTCTATCAAATCAAATATTCTTAATACGCGCGATCCCACCTATGCGGTATTTGAATTATCTTGCAATCTTAACATCTCATTACGATTCGAAAACAGTTAAATTTGTTTGCTATCACCGATTGCCAAGCTTTTACATGTTTGCGATGGCTGAGGGGTTGACTTACAACTTGAATCTCTACCGGCTACGGATCTCCCTCAGTGCTAGATGTATGCCTTTCCTTTCCCCTTCTCTTATTTATTTACTCATATTGTTCTTATATTTTCATCATTTTTCTTTTTTTGCCTTTACTTCTCTTTATATTTTTCGTATTAGTTTTTATTAATAATTAGCGTAAGATTTACCTCTAAGTGTTAACTGAATTCGCCTGTTAATTTATTATAGCTGAATTTCATCTGTAAATAAATAAATACATAAATTCTGGAAAATGAGCAATATAATAATAATTGTTTATGTTTATTCTGCACTTGTTCTTAATTCATATTTTCTAATTCGTAATTTTGTTACAATCAATTCAATTATATTTTGCGATTTATTATTTCCATTTAATTAAGTTATGTTTTATTATCATATTGTGCACGCAGACGCCTGTGACGAAAGGTGATATGACCTTTTAAATAAAAAAATCTTGACTCGTAATAAACTTTTACATACATTTTTTGATACCAGCACGAATTTAAAACATATTCTTCCAACAATTCCAACATATTTTAGAAAACGTGCGCTAACAAAAGGATAAACAAAATTAACGAATTTTCAAGACGCAGACAATATATTTATTTATTCACTGTGTATACATATATTTTGTAAATGCATTTACATAGTATGGATTTTAAGGCTACCGGATAAATTAGATCATATGCTCGCTTGCATTGAAAACTCGAACGCACTCGAGCTTTGAACCTGCGACCATTGAGTTGCTAGTTGCGATCTTTTGCCTAAACGGTTACTCATGTGGATCATTTACTAAGTGCAACGCATTTTCTTTTTCCTTTGTGAGGTGGAAAATCATCAACAGGCGCTTATCAGGGCAGTGCGACACTTTAACCATTTAAAAAACCATCCCTCCTATTGCCTGCCCTGTGGCACGATCGTTTAGGTATACCTTCACAGGGAGGTTAGCCGTTTAGGCACTACTACGCGGACGCTTCTCGGGTCTTTGTTTTAACATAATGTTTGAGACGAACACTCCTACCACCTTCCAGATTTTCTGGTCGTGCAACATAATTGTCACGAGATTGTCCGGGAGAGGTAACTCTCCAATTTCCGTCTGTAATCTCTGCTGTTCGTTATGGTGTTTCGGACAGACAAAGAGAGCATGTTCAGCGTTTTCGATGCGCTCACAAAAACAGCGAAATGGATCCTGCTCCATTTTAAACCTATACAGATATGATATAAAGCACCCATTGGCCGCTAATTAGTTGCGTGAAATAAAAGTCCACCTCACCATGTTGCCTATTCACCCAGGTCCGCAGATCTGGTATGAGCCGGTGCGCCCATCTAGTCTTACTCGCTCTGCTCCAGCGCTCCTACCAATCTTCTGCCAGTGGCTGTTTTGCTCCCTGCTTAGCCGCTTCATCCGACAATCTGTGAAATTCAGCCCTACGTATACCTTCTTTAGCTCGCAACCCGATTAGTATCATGCCAGCGATAACCAAAGCCGCATCTTCCGACACTGTCCGATATGCGGCGCATACCCTTAGAGCGCATAGCCGGTATGCTGATTGGATATCTCTCATGTATTTCCACACCGAAGAGCCCTACATTATTGTCGCAGTTACCACTTCTGCGGTCAGCTTTCTACGGTCTTGCCAACGGCCCCACAAGTTTGGCAGTAAGCGCGCCAGCGACTTTGCTACCTTCGCTGCCTTTTCGCCTGTGTATTGCAGATGCCGTTTAAATGAAAGCCTATAGTTGATCATCACTCTAGATATTTTACGGCATCTTGTGACTGTATCCTGGTATCTCCCACTTAGATAGTCACTTTTTCAATCTTCTTCCTAGAAGGAATTAATACAGCTTCTGTTTTTTCTCCCGCCAGATCTAAATCCATTGACCGCAACTACCTTTTAATCATGTCGGCGGTTTTATTCGCTGTAGTGGTAAGGCCCTCCAAAGCTTTTGCCACGATAGTTATCGCTATATCGTCAGCAAAACCCACGGTGGATGCTTCCTTTGGGCGAGCTAGTCTCAGGCTATCGTCGTACATTACATTCCACAATGTAGGGCGTAGGATTGATGCCCGAGGTATCCCCCCAGTGATCAGCCTTCAGCTTAAAGTATGAGTGTGTGTATGTGTGTGTGTGTGTGTATGTATGTCCGCGCGTAGGAATGGGACCATAGACAATGACTTAACGGATACATAGGCGTAGATTGACGAAAAAAAGAACAATGCTAACGGACTATTTGACTGTTAGATAGGACATGCCGTTAGTTATTTATCATCTTTATATGCATAAATAAATTTTCTCTTATATTTTTTTACTAACTGGGTTAGGCAGGCGGTACATATAAAATCCAAGCTCTACACTACCATCACATACTTTATACTAGTTTTTAATATTAATTAATATAAGATTTACTTCTAAGAGTCTAAGAGAGTTTGTTTTAGTTGAGTTTAATGTACAAGTAAGTCAAAGTAATATAAGTAAATAAAAATAAACACTAAAATAAAAAGACAACTCCTCCACATCTCTTTCTGACGATTACCTTTCTGAAAATACATGCAGAGAAGCGTATATGTGCTTTAAGAAAAATTCGAATTAAAATATGAACTCATCTATATATCTGTGTTATTGATGTTAAAGAGTCCGCATCCACAGGTTTGGCCATGTATCAATAGATGGCAAGTTGCTATATTTTTTGGTGTATGGGATAAGCTGGCAGACCATGGTCTCGTCTACGTCGTATATTCAATGAAACTAAATCTAAACCATAAACAGGTTTATGTTTATGTGGAAATGATCAATTCTCGTATCAGCATAACAGATAAAAATTCATTACAAATTATATAAATTATTTGAGCTACAGGCATCCTACGACTTTCTTGAAAGCGGTTTTATCAATCCCATGTCGGATTTTCAACTCGTAACCCCTTATCTAAATAATTTTGTTCTCTGATCCATAACAAATGCATAGAAGTTAGCAAAAGGTTCTCATTAGCTCGATCATTGCGTCAGTCAAAGTAATATTTGCCATCTTTAAACATTGCGAACACAAAGCACCACAAGCGACATGAAATTACGTCTAAGCTTAAAGAAAATTACCGCAAATTGTATGAAATTATTACCTAAAGTCCAACAAAACTACCGAGAGTTGTATGAAATTACCTCAAAGTGCAAACACATATCATTGATGTTATAATTATTAATATCACGAAGCAATTCATCAGCATTAATTTACAAATTAATAATTGGGCCAACAATCAATGACTCAAATTTTGCTGAATGAAAATCTACCTATCGACCCAGTACATCGGCAAATGTCCGATGATATAATTTTACCATTAAGTACACTTTTATATATAAACATCTTAATTGATAATAAAGACGGATTTAAACTATCTCGCGAAAGGAATACAAGTCCCTTCTATATTTTTATCTTTTATATTGTTGTTATAAGTTGGGATATTAGCAACACGTGTTACAGTTTTTAAGACACTTGAAAGGACAAGTTTGAAAATGAATATAATTCCAGAAATTCATCTTGAAGCAAATTTAATACAAACTTTTAAAGTTATTTCATTTTTTCTTTTTTTTAGTTTTTTGGACGTTAGTCAATAAATCGCCAAATATTTATTAGTGTTCATATAAAAATATAGTACGAAAAAGCCTAATGACTCAAATGACACGATCACGATACACATTGCGTCTTTTTTATGTTTATAAGTACTTTAATTAATTTAAAGAACCGCGATTTGCATAACTATCTTTCTTTCCTTTTCTCTCTTTTATTCTTAAAATTGAAAATCAGTACACGTAGTGTGTTCGAAAGCCGCAGGATAGCTTACTTAATAATCATTGTAAAAATGTGATGTAAAAATTGAAAAAAATTCATAAATTCTTTTATTCTATGTACAGGTAACCCTCCTATAACGCGGTTCGCAAAATTTACTATAAACGTGATACTCCTACAACGCGATTTTCAAGAATTTTTTTAAAATAATATTCTAAAAAACTTTTATTTTGCATTATATGTTTATTATAAAAATTGTGACATCTCTTTGCCTCTTTGATTTTTACACTACATATTTTAATTTTACCAAAGAGATCGCCTATCTGCATGTGTATTGTTTTTTGTAGCATAGCTAGAATTTAATTGGCGGCAAAGTTACAGAGCAATTTTTTTCAAACATTTACGCACAAAAAGGCGTTTTCCCGAAAATTAAAATTTGAAAGAGTTTTTCGAAATTTAGGTTTGTCTCGTCGTTCACAGTCAATAAGTGGTGAAAATCACATCACCAAGTAAATGAGAGAGTAATTTATATGCTTGTATTTCTTGTCTTACAAGTTTATTTTGTGAAAATCAAGACGAAAACATTTCATAACATTTTTTTTCAATATTTTATAACTTAAGATAATCAAATTGCTCTCAATTTAAGCTCTAAAAATGCCAAAAGAAAAGGAAGATACTATTCAAAGGAAACTGTAACATACACTGTAGGAGATTTAAAAAAAAAAAAAAAAAAAAAACACCATAGCTTGTCAGAGTTATTGATCAAATAAAGGATAAAAGGGGAAGAAAATGTTTTTTTGTGGAGTTGAAGAAATGTGTTTTCCGAACGGAAGTGATTTTTATTGGAATTAAGAAAATTATCAAAAACTTCTTGCTGGGAAAAAAATAAGAAAAAAAAACTACCGAAAGTTGAAAATCTACTTGGCTATTTTTGTGATGACTGAAGAAAAATTTTGCGAGTTTCGATTCCAATAATGCTAAACTTGTGCACATTATAAATCAAAAGCAGAAAAATACACAGAAAATTAAAAGAAATCTATTTGGCTATTTTTGTGATGACTGAAGAAAA
>KK503001.1:22939-98591 GCA_000688735.1 Glossina austeni | reverse complement strand
ACATCACAAACCAATAATGGAAAAAATAAACTAAAAAAAAAAAAAGCAAAAAAAAAAAAAAAAAAAAAAAAAAAAATAAACTAAAAAAAAAAAAAGCAAAAAAAAACAAAAAACAAAAAAAAAAAATGGCAAGAAATTATTCTATATCCACTTTCTTTGAAGTTCGCCTGCGTTCTTATTAAATGCAAGAATGACTTCAAAAAGTCAGAAGAAGACTTTTAGTCATTTCATATATGACTTATTTTTTCTCTTTTATACCCACCACCGAAGAATAAATGAAATTAATAAAAAGAATAAATGAAGTTGATAAGTTGACACACACACACACACACACACACACACACACACACACACACACAAATATATATATATATATATATATGTATATATGCGAGACTATGCAAATGTTTTGATCGGAGCGCTATTTTTTTCTCACTTTAATTATATTCTGAGCAATCTTTTGTTACAAATCTCAAAGTCATGAAAAATGGAGGTAGAAAACTAAAATTAAAAATAAATATTTTCAGTTGATTTCTGTTCAATTAATTTTAAGATTGAAGTTTGGTCCTTCTACGCAAGAGATAGCGATACGAATGAATGGATAAATGAATGGATGACTGATTGATCGATTGATTGATTGATTCATTGATATAATGAGATCGTATAAATATTCAAATAATTAAAATATGTGATCTTAGGTGGTGGGTTTCAAAAATTCGTTGTAAAGGCGAATATAAATTTTTATTTGTTTACAACTTATATACATTATATATGCATTTTTATCGTATATATACGTTTACGAGAAGCTAAAATTTATGATATAGACAGACAGATTTTGAATATTGCGTATGTTAAAGAGAATAAAAGCTAGTGTCACAAACATCTTTATCTTTAAAAAAAAAAGTGTAACAATATAAAAAACTTCAAAATATTCAGCAATTATCATAATCATGTCTGCAAACGAGTTCTGAAAATTAAATTTGAAAATTCGCCTTTGCAGCATGTGATGTAAACCGTAACCGAAAGTGAAAGGACAAACAATAGTTCATTGAGTTGATAAAATTATTGAAAAATTTCGACAAATCCATATGTGAAATTTTGATTAAATCAATTCACAGGCAATCGGCGAATCTCGATATATGGAATATTTACTCAAATCACGATCGAATAATTCGGGAGTGTGATTTTAAGACCCAAAAATAGTTATTACAGATAGCATTAAGCACACATTCACAATTCACAGTAACTCGTCATCTTCCGTCTGTTGTTGAAACGCACGAGTATCGTTGTAAAAATGGCCAAGGAATGCTGATAATTGATTTATATTTCCTTGCATGATGATCCTAGATAAAGCTTGAAAATGGCCTTAATCTCTGCAAAGCCACGCCAAATATAGAAAAAAAAATGCTACAACTCACACAATTGGTCTGAAACTTAGTACAAATACTTACGGGGACCATTTTGATCGGTTTACAAACACATTTAAAATATATAATGAAATTTAACTAACAGAGCCAGCAGGAGAAGAAGGTACTCATCTAAGATCTTCTAGGCATTTAGGGCTAACTAAATTGTCTAATTAAGTTCAACTGGATGAAACAAATCCACATTTGAATAAATGCAAGATAATTCAATTATATTGGTCTGCGGGTGGAAAAAGATTCATTGTGCGACCAACACTCTGTGATAGAGTATTTCATATGCGATAAGCGAGAATAGACATTTTTGTTATTGAAAACTTTTCTAAATTACTTTCAACTGAAAGAAAGCTACTTATTTATGATTATTTCATGTCCACTTCTAAATGAGAGAATTTGTATCGTAAACGAATGGAGGAATTTTTGATTGGAAAGCCCTAAATGAAAATAAAAGCTACGAAATGAACGAATCGGTTTCGTGAATAGAAAATTAACGGAAGAGACAATTACAGGATAATTTTCATACATATAGTATTATGGACCAACTGAGCTGCTTTTTGTACTTTACCTTACGCAGACATATAAATATAGCTAAAGAGTCTCCCTCCCCCCCGCCCTCTTATGATTATTAAGATTTTGTTACATTTTTTAAGAAATTTTTATATTACGATGAACTCGAAAAATGACACTTTCAAAAAAGCAAAGGCGTAAATATGTTGCACGTTTATTCAACAACTGAACAAATCAAAAGTGAAAAAGTCATTAAAAAGTTTTGACTATACATACATAAGGAAAACGAAAGCCGATTATTTGGATTGTTAAACGGAGACATATTTATGTGTATATATATATGCAAAATACAAAACAATTCGAAAATATAAATTTTTGTTTGTTTTCTTATAAATTATTTATTGTGCGTATTGTGAAGATTAAAAATTAAGTTAAATATATAAAATCATATATAATAGACATTGTTATTGATGTGTCGAATTAATAGAATTCATAGAAGAGAAAAAAAAAAAACTTCCCAAACTTCTCTTTACATATTTACTGTTATTTCACCTAAAAATAAGCTTCTCTCGCGAAAATGTATAATCGAATAACGAGTAGCTCCACATCAATTCCTAGCTATAATCATGTCCCTTTTACGTTGTGACACAATCCTTCAAGGTAAGATAACTTTTTTGGATAATTGCTTGAAAGGAGAATCTTTAAAACCTCTAAATAAGCTCTTATGGTAGCGTGCATTTTTGACCAGGCTAACTCTCGATCGGATTGTAACGTTGAAAGCGATAAAACACTATTCGCCAAGAAGAACGGTTAGTTGTATTGTTGCAAGCTGTTATCAATTCGTGTAATCAATTTCTAATTTGTGTTAACTTTTTCTCATAGTTTTCGTGCACCTATTCGTTCACGCCTTATAATGTTGTTCTTCTGTTCATTTGCCTTGTGTGACGAAATATTGTCAAACTAGTGCACTTATAGTCCGCGTGACTGGCCTTATGTGAATTATCCTTCAACCTTTTCGGGACCAAGCTTAGAGGTACGACGGAAAATTAATTTATTTGCCTTTTTCAGAGATTTATAATTTAAGCCTTTGATAAGCATTTAATTCGAGTAGCAAATCGGTGATTTTTGCTTGGCAGGGAATATATTTTGTGTTGCACGAGCTTCCATTCCATTACTGTTGATCGCAATTGACTTTCATGCACTTCTTTTTTAAACCTTTTATGTGTCGTTGCACTCATCTCTATGCTGGGAAGTAAGTCTGTGCGACTTTACTAGCGATTGCACGCTAAATCCCTGCTTGGGGGTTCAGTTGCTCGCGTTGTCTGTGCCAACGCCGCAGTTTTTGTTTTTATACCCTACGCCACTTGTGGTACAGGGTATATTAAGTTAGTGCGGACGTATGTAACACGCGGAAGGGCTTAAGATAGGCTTACCTTTTATAATACGGATCGATTCAGAATCATAATTTGAATTGATCTAAGCCTTCCTGTCCGTCTGTCCGTTTAATGTCTATCCATATAAAAATTGTGCTCGCAATTTTTGAGAAATTTGATACAGTGTCGGGTTTTGACGCAAGGACATATGCTATCGAAAATGGTTCGGATCGATCCACTTTTTCGATCAATTCCCATATAACGCCCTATTCTGAAAAGTCGCTATATGAATTGTAGTTTGTTGGAAAAAGTGGCTAAGTAGTGGTATTTCGGCATTCTAAATTGGTATGAAAACTTTGGACCGGCTGGGGCATTTTTTAAACGCCCTCTCATATAATGAAAACTGAAGTTCATGCGACAAAAAGGTATAATTTTTAATGCTTCACGATGAAAATTATATGATAATAGTAATTTAACATAAAAAAATTAACTGTGCGAAATTTGGACCATCACTGCCTCTTTTTTGGATCGTAGCCTTATAAGGATTTTTACGGAAATTATTTCTTTGTAGTCTAAGTTTTAATATGTGACGATGAAAAATGGCCCATAATATTATAGCAATTTCATGTAAAAATGAACTCCATAAAATTCCCACCATCTACGCTTATTTTTGGACCCTGCCCTTTGTAAGGATTAAATTTGTACTACATTAGGTTGCGTTTTGGGCCCTCTTCCCTATAAATACGCACATGAAAAATATGTCTTCATATAGAAATAATATACAATTTTTGTGTTCTATAATAAAAATAAAAATTGTGTTAGACACATCTGGCGAAGGGTATTTAATAGCCTGCCTTGTCCGACTATAACATTCTTACTTGTTTTTGCAATACTTTAGGAGTTACTCCACAAAATTCGTTCGTTTCAATATTCCAATGATGGATAAACATATGTATATAATATAGGCAAGAAGACAAGTATATCACGGAGAAGAAATTGACAAGATGAAAACAATCCAATCCCTTTTTAATGTTTCGTTAGTCAAGACGCTGCCTAAATAATGTAAAAAAGGAATTTAATAATCTTCTATTTCAATAGGGGAAAAGAAAGGTAAGATAGTTGCACTTTGTAGAACATTAAAATAAATTGGATTTCGTACGGGATGGAAAATAGCCCGAGTTGTAACCACTCCTTCATCTTACACATATAACAATGTTCGACCGGTTAACATTCTACCTGGTCTCTCTAAAATAACGAATCGAAACGCACTTGGATAATACTAATGTTTGAATTTCCATTCTGACCAGAGTACCTCCAAGCTATTAGTTTTCCTCGTTGAACTTATAAGAAATAATCTTAGCAAGAGAAATATTTGAAGCTCTTGACTCTGTGGATCTAACAAAAGCATTTGACAGAATCCCATGTTTTTTTTTTTGTTTCTTCGAAATGAACCAATTACTCAGGGGATGTCCCGTGTCCGCGTAACACGGTAAAGGTCAAACAGAATTGAAGATGGAAATAGGAAACGTCGTAGGCGCAGACCAATGAGTGTCTGCTGAGTACCACTATAGCTGCGAACAAAGTAAACTGTACCTAACTTAGGATTTGACCCGCGAACATTCAAGTGGTAGTCGTGAATCTCACCTACTAAGACACTCATGCGAACACTTATCGACAAATTATACCATAAAATGGATGTCTCTAGTTGCGCATATAAGTTTATGTGGTCATATATCTCTAACTGCAAACGATCTGTTTCAGTAGATCACGTCAGTTCTTCTTTTACTGATGCGGTATCTGGGTGCCTTACTGTTAAATTTATTCATGAATGATTTCGACTCCGCAGGTAATGAATGTAAACTTTTCTACCTATGCATGTAATATTTCCCTGCTTTTTAGCTACGATCGAAACTGAGATTAACTAAACCCTAGTACGTATTAATTTTTGGATGGTGGAGACTACGCTTTGTATCGACACAAGCAAGACTAAATTTGAAATAATTTGAGTATTGAGATTAAATGAGAAGTCTATTGATTGATGAAAGCTATATCATGTCAGGGGGTAAACTGTAGAAGGCAAACTAAACTTTAATGTGCACTTGGCCAGAATCTCTGCGGAAATTTTGCAATCTGAAGCTTCACTTGCCAGTTTGAGCTAAACATACCATTACGCTTGTTTTTCTTACCTCGCAAATAATGTATTGTATCGGAATGTTCTCGGGTTGCCCATCGTATAAATCGGATAGACTTAAATTGATTGTCAGCCGCATTACACGGTGTTATATAACGTGATACTCACACATGCTTTTGTGAAATTCTATTTCTATGACTACTTAAAATTTAGTCTGCTAACCTCTTATCGCTATAAAATATTTCACTCGTAAGCGTCCAATCTCTTGATCGAAGACTGCAATTTGTTTTATATTAATGCCGTACATATCTAACCCTTTGGCTGAGGGTTCGTTTAATGTGAATGCGCAGCTTGATATTGGAACGAAATTCTTCTCACTTTGAGATCCTTTAATGGCTCCTTAAATGCTTTAAGAGGTTGGTGCTAGAACACGGTGAGCATTTGAATACTCTTTAGTTTTTTCTGTGTCACATGATTTATATTAATGTAATGCATGCGTATTGACGTATGGCTTTATTGTTGCGTAAAAACTTCAATAAATAAAAGAAAAAAAATGGAAAAATTAGTTGCAAAAAAATTAATCATTAATTGTGAGCATATCAGTAAACCGATTGGGACCATTTTCGGACCGTAGGAGCAGATGGTTGTGGTGAATATTTGAGTAGGAGGATTTCCGAAATATTTGTGTTGAATTTCAGCTTTTCCATCGCGGTTTTGGCGACTGTGGCAATTCGGCAAAGAGAAGAAGAGAATTCGTCCTTTTAATAGAGACAAGAAAATGGATTGCAGGATAGCGTGATTTTTCTAGACGACGTTTAATGCGATGGTTGACGGCACTTGAAAATATAGAAACGCAACTATATTACTTCTCATGCAGTTACTTTAGGCAGTGTCTCTGCTCATAGATACCAATTTTGCAAAGCTTAGCACTTTATATTCAAAATCGAATCATTTTGGAATTTAATATTATATTCATTCTTACATTCGTATTACAATTCCCAAAATGAGAATTTTTTATAAACAAGTGCCGAGTTTTAATTTTCAAAACCGAGCGCGTTTCATTTCCGATACAATGTCTTGCAACTTTAATCGACATTTTTACATATCAGACTATCCGCTTGAGAGTGGTCGAGGGAGAAAAGGATCTGAACTACCAACTCAATGGTCGTGGGCTCAACTCCGGTAGAGTTCTCAATAAAATCGATAGCCTTATATGTTAGCGTTTCAAGACTTTAGTCTTAGAATTTATCTCTTTGACTTGAAATTAATAACAATAACAATACATACCAGAGATGCTCTTTTCATTGATGGAATCGATGGATGAATTGTTTGTCAATTCAATTGAATTGAAATGAAATGGAAAAATATATGGAAAATGAAGGCTATATAATCTAAATAAAATCTCTCTGTCATTTATTAATATTTTCTTTATTATTTTCTTGATCGTATTTAGCAGTTGGATCGCTTAAAACAAAAAGTGTTGGTTATTTTAAAGATATATATATAATTTTCTATTTGCGGGCAAACGCAATGGTCACAATTAAGGCATTTTTAATTCCCGCACTTGTGAACTGAGATCCTTGAAAATTGAAAATTTCAGTTTTTGATTAACTCTCGTGTTACGCGTTAAAAAACAGTCCGTTCTTTTTTCTAACCAACCACGACTTCGGTATCGTTATCATGTGAGCGTTTATAAGACTGCTTCTATGAAGAAATCTGACCTCAGTGGAAAAATATATCTGCGACATTTCTCTTCACTCAGCTAGTCAAATTTGTTATTCTTCACGTAACATATTTAAGTATAATAGGAAATAAAGAAAATAAATAAATAATAAATAAATAAAGAAAATATATATACTTTTGCCAATCGTAAGGTTTTAAGTGTAAATTTTTATTGAAAAACTCTCAATCAATATATCGTCTACGATAAAAGGCTTTTAACATAATGTTATGAAAAGTAATATCAAGCAGATGTATAAGTAATATAAGGTTTTTCAATTCTACACCGTTTGCGGTATAAGGATGTAATAAGTTTGAGGGGATTTATGCAATAGCTGGAAGGATTTGAGATAGACATACGTTTTACTATAACAACCAATTCACAATTACTTTCTGAATAGACCTAAAACTGTCCGTCCGTCTTAGTTTTTATGTTCGATCTACAGGCCGCAATTTTTGAGATATTTTGATGAAATTTTCATATGTGCTCTCGTATTTTAACGCAAGGACGAACGCTATTGAAAATTGTTCGAATCGGACTACATTTTCGCCTACTTCGTACACAAAGCGTTATTTTTAATAGTCGTGATAACTGCACGGCGGTCCGAATCTTTGGCCCACTATAGTGTTTTAAATTGTTCTTAACATTGACCTCCTTCCGACAGCTCTATACAGCTCTGCAGCTGCAATGTGTAGGTTCTGTTCGGTTTTTTAAAAGCTTAATCCCAAAATTCATCTAATTGTCTATTTTGAAATAGTTAAAAATGGTCTTGGGATCGCCGATCAAGAACTTATGTACTTTGCGAATAGTGTGATTCAACCAAATATTAATAGAAATGATTATACCTCGATTTCACGGCTATAAATAAAAACTATTTGATTGTTGATCTAAAGTTGGAATTGAACGAGAGCACGTCGTATAAGAGGTAAAATAAAATAAGTATAATTTGATTTATCTTATCATCAAGTAGTAAAATCAATATTAGTTGATGAGAGGATATCCTCGTCATATCAAACATAGCTTTTTAAAAGCGACAGATCTTCCAAGAAATATCGAGAAACGAAATACGCAGTGCTGCAAATGTTTTCGTCTTTTTATTTATTTTTCAATTTAATTATCAGAACTTGTATGCGCGTGCTCCTCATCCGCATTCGAGCGGGAGGAAGACGCACTTTTCTTTGATATTCTCACTCAATATTTGTTAATGAAAATTAAAATCATTTTAACTTCTCGTCAATTAATCAATCATGTCTCTTACTTTCAAATATGAATATTGTTCTTTAAATAATGGACGTAATATGAATAGTAAAAATTAAGGAAATTTTCATTTTCTGTAAATATTAAAAAAAAAAAAAAAAAAAAGTTGAATTACATTTACTTTGAAACTTAATTTATCTTCTTTGTAAACGAATTATGTGAAATTTTCTAATTAATTTTCATAACGTCTTTTTTTTCTTTTTTCCACTTGTGTTTGGATTATCGATTATTCTTGTATACAGAAACCAATTGCGCTAAAGAAATTTATAGTAAATAGAATGATTTACTATATAGCGGTCATATCAGGTATGGAGTTTGAAATGATCATTGAAAGCAAATGAAATAAGAACCAATAATAGAAAAGCAAAACCAAAAATATAAATATTTTAGAATTTTGTAAAAAAAACAAAAAAAAAAAAAAAAACAAAAAAAAAGAAAAACGGAATAAGAGAGGGGTCCATAGGTAACCGCAAAGGTTGCTATGGGAGCAAATTATAAAATTATAAAATGAAATTTACGAGGAAAACTGGTGCTACTGATTCAACCGGAAACGTATGTATTTACGTGCAACAAGATACATAACATTATCGAAATCGGCAATTGCTTTTTGGATTATCTAGTATACTCGTAATAGGGCATATCTTAGATGCCCATCACATTCGATTCATTTTCAACATCGTATCCTGTTTTCGTTAAGCAGGAGAATAACTTGAAAAAAAAAAACTTGAATTCTCTGCCTAAATTTTCCGTGCATGGAAATTTTTTAAAACTATCGACACTGTACGAGATTGCCGACGAATATTAGCGATTTTTAATGTTTAAATGTCTTCAGTAAGAACTACTATACACATACACACACACACATTTTTACGAAAGTTAAATCTTTCATATGTGATTACATCGCAGTCTTTTTGTCTCAATTTTGCAACGGTGGGATGGAGTCCAAGACACAGACGGACATGGCTAAATGAACTAACCGTTTCTCTCTCTCTCTCTCTCTTTCTCTCTCTCTCAATTATATTACGAACAGGATCATCACGTGTTCAAGCCCTTTATATATATTTTATTTCAATTATTGTGTGAAGGACGAACGAAACGAAAGTGAACAATAAATAAAATCAATTGAAATTTTTGACATGCAAATTCATTACGTATCGCATAACAAAGGACGCCTGAAATTAAGAAACAAATTTAAATTTGCTCGAATAAAATCATTGATTCATTTTCCCGGCACCCGGAAATATTAGAAGCCTTACAACATAACCTATCAGAAAGATCACAAAGAGATTCAAAGTCGGTTTAGCTGTGACCTTTTGCATATTCAGCTTTTATTGGTAACCTAAAAGTTACGGTAACGTTGAGATTAATTGAGGATTAGTTATTATAGTGGATCACTTTTCTGCGAATTAAATTTGAAAATGAGCGCAAATCGTCTACCAAATTAAAATTGTGGAAGACTGCAAACATTCCGAAAAGAAAATGGAAATTTCAATATATTTTTATCAATAATTAACATACTCGACTATCGGGCACGGATTAATTGAAGTTTTGCACAATTTTCTTATAAACGTCACTGTATTAAAACTGTGCTATTTGGCCCATTGACAACAGTTGGCAGTCTTAGAGTTATGAAAAAAAATTAAATTTTCGCATATTGATCCGGTTTGGCAGGTGGTGATGGGTATCGAAATTATTTGCAAGGCATATATATTTTCATCAGATTTTCATCTTTTTCTTTTATTCATTTTAATTTGCCTATAATTAGAAAAAAATACATATAATGGGTATCGCGAAGTTCATGCAAGATTTGAATTAAATAGAAGGGAGTTATTTTTTTTTTTTAATTGCAAGTTTTTTTATTGAATCATAATGTGCATAGGACAGGATGATATGTGGAATAGCACATCAGGCAAATAGCCTGCATGGCTTTGCAGGCACATGCATGTCCTTTTATCGAGATTTTCCATGATTTGCTAATACAATTAGGTCTTTGACTTCAAGTAACCCCATAAAACGAAGTCCAATGGTGTCAATTGCTCTATTCACAATTGACGAAATTAAACCAAGATTCCGAATAATTGCGGCCGCTAAACTGTCCTTAGTTTTGAAATATTGTTCAAGAATGAAAACACTTGGTTTCCCGTTAAGTGCTCCATTTTTACTAATCTTATGTTTTTTTTCGTTTCTTCTTCTTGCGCAAATTTTAGGAACCCCCGTTATTGTATTTTTTTTTTTTTTTACATAATAAAAAATATGGTACAAAGAAAATACACTTATAAAAATTAAAATACTTTTGCAAAAAATTTCATATATTAATTATAAAGTGCAGCAGTTTTTAAAATTCTATATCAAATCTTGCTTTCTACACGACCTGAGACAATATCATTAAGTCGAATATTATTAACGGAAGTATATTTAAAAAGGAATCTTTAATGTTAAGAGTGTGACGTGGAATCTTTTAAAAAATTCTTGCTTAATTTGTATTTTTGTTATAAATATTATTAATATTTTAAAATTTTACAAAAAAATTTACTTAAAATTTCTGAAAACTTTTACATATTTTAATAAAGTTAATTATATAATTTTTCTAAGTTTCCAAAAGAAAAAAGCTTTTGTGAGCCTTTTTTTTTTTTTTTTTTTGTTTGCTTTTTATGCAACAAATTAAAAAGTTCTAATTAAATTATGCAAAATATTTTTTTGTAAAAACTTTGAAAATATTCTTAATTTTGTTTTTTTTTGTTTTTTTTCAAATAACTTTGCGTACATTACGTTGCTGAAAAATTTGATCAAAAATCTGTTTTGTTTAAATTCAAGCTGGTAGAGAGGAAGTCTATGACAACTCAGATGTGATTCAATTTCGGTTAGGCGTCCAAAAGGGTTAAACTTTTCGCCAAAGTTTTCATATAACAGACAAAACCGTACTAATGCATACGGCATAAGAAATACAGCAAGACTT
The DNA here is from genome assembly GCA_000688735.1 of Glossina austeni. NCBI lineage: Eukaryota > Metazoa > Arthropoda > Insecta > Diptera > Glossinidae > Glossina > Glossina austeni. The sequence continues at coordinate 87,226 of KK503001.1, read as the reverse complement.
CCATGAATAAAAATTCGAAAAACTTAAGTTCACTTAAGGAGGTAGTTTTAAGGTGGCTTGATACTTGGAATCTAGCTTAATACTGCGGTGAAGCACGGCCGGCCATTAAATACCTTACACCAGACTCGCTCCTATTACAATTCAAAATTAAAGGAATTCAATTTAACGGTCACATCCGATATAAATTTTTCACATTTATTTAGTGTGACAAAATGTACAGGGGATTGGATGTAAAAATGGGTCGAATCAATCTATTTTCAATAGGGCTAGTCGTTAAGCTAAAACCTTCTAATAATGTATCAAATTTTGTCAAAATATCTCCAAGACCTGATAGGCTGATCATAAAAGTACATAAATAAATGTTAAATATGCAGATATAAGAAAACGTCGAAATATCTTAAGCCGTTCTGTGTAATCGATCGGTGCAATAACTTAATATACTCTTACCTTACATCGTGCAGAAAATAATTATAGTTAAATGTAAAGAATTCTCTCGGAAATGAAAAAAAGGTTCAATGTATGGTCCAATCTCGCCTCGTACACTCGTTACAACACTGTCTGCATAAATATAGATTTTCTCATTGATCAGATTATGTAATAGAAATTGGAGAAGCTTTAAGAAATCATTACTGACTGACTATACATGCCATTAACTGAGTATGTCTTGTTCTTAAAACTCATATTCCCGTCGCGATATGTGAATTCTTTTAAGGTCGCATCAATTAGTGAGTTGTTGTGGATTGCGTGAAACATAAGCAGGATTTTAGCAAACACTACCGTACACAATAACTTAAGTTCGTTTTTGACTTTTTTCCCGAAAGGATCACACACTATATCTACCATCAATACACTTCATTACATATATTATGAATAAAAGTTGCTTCCCAGGTAGCTAAGACAAGGGAAAATAACGAAAGTGTGGACAGTATATGCAATATATGTAAAATTAGATTTAATTAATAATAAGTTTATTTCAATACATTTGTATTACACATACATAAACGCAAGATTGATTCGTAGAAAAATCTATTGATATTTTATTAATTAATTAGCTCGTGCTATATAAGCGTAAAAATTTTGAAAGGAGATCTTTTATGCGGTGAAACTGGTCTTTCATATCCTCACATCCTATATGCTGCATCATCGTTTGTAAACGCATAACCTGCTTGAAATTAGCCAGTCAGCAATTAGACAGTTGATACGTCCGTATGACATCTGGATAGTACCAATCTGTAAACGATACTGAGTGTCAAAATTTTATGGCATTCCGACCATTAGTCTACAAGCAAGGTACAGATGTTTTAGTGAAACCATTTTTTTTGGTCGCTTGGCTGACTGCCGATTTCCCTTTGGATTTAGTGATGAATCCATAATTCATCCATTCGCTTAAACAGTGCTTCGAGTCATCAAGAGTTGTCAAAAGTGGCAGAGCTCTTTCATGGACAAATGTTCCTGGAAAATAATGAATGCATTACCTTCTGACATCTCTAAGGTATTGGCCACTTCTCTTTTTCTCCTTCAGTAGGATCTTGTGCATGTTTTTGCAGCTGCTGAATTCGAACGATCAGAGCGTTCAGCATCATCGGTGTCTATACGACTGTGTCTAACATTGGCAAACCACACATAAAAATATGTTTTTGGACCGATAAGAGCAGTCATAACATTTTTCAAATCAATGCAGATTTGAGCCCTATTTTTCTTCATAGAAAATCAAGATTTAATCGAAAGACAATAAAAAGATATTTCGATTGTTTTGTAAATTACAAACGTAGTGTCATCAGCCCAACTGTACTTTGCAAACTAATTGTCAGAATGTCACGAAATTTTGGCAGGTGCCGTTTGAAGGTTGCTACTCTATCCAGAAATGGTAGAGATCGACAGTGATGCTATATATGACAGATAGACAGAAGACTTATTGAGCGATGTGTTATTATATAGTATTTTCATTAGCAGAAATTCGTCATTACCCTTATATACTATTGGTCGTCATGAGATATAAGTCAATTTAGCTTCGTACTCGGTTATCTAGTATCAGTCAGTTGCTGACACTATTATGGCGTTCGAAATTGAATATTAAAATGATGTTTATTTGAATATTAAAATGAGTTATTTTTTCATACCGATATATGCAGAAAATGTGAATTTAATTTGCTACACAAAATGAATAGAAATGACAGAAAAAGGGGGGGAATTTGTACAAATAGTTTTAGTGATTTGAGAAAAATTGATTGTCGCAAGATATATAAAATATTTCATAAGATAATCATATGAAGTAGTTTTTAATCATTGCACTGCTTAATGGTTTAAAAATGTTTAAGATACTAAATGCATACGAATTAAATAAAAATGGACGAAATGCGCCCGTAAGAACTGAAATTCACTTGAATTAAGTGTGATCGGGACGATCGGGGCGATCGGGGAAATATCGGGGACTAATAGGTGGTCCTGTATACAAATGTTTAAACACAGATTGTCATACAATTAAGCTATAGATAGGTAATAATACAAAAACCAAGCCTTGTGTTCAAGAAATAAAGAGAATTTTCAAATAAAAAATTTATTAATCCACTCAAACATGAATACAAATATGACAAAATCTTTCTTCGATCTTCGAAACAATTCTGGTTCTCTATTTACGGTAGAGATTTCAAAGCAGCCAAAGAACTTTTATGTTTTTAGCAACTTTTCTTAATTCAAAATGACTAAGGGGGTGGGGGGGTTTCTTTAACCGTCGAAAAATATAGTCAGTGGAAGGACATTTTAAGAAATAGTCAAATAGTTGTTTGATTTCCGTCTTATTCTAATTTCTTGATTTGTCCGGTTTCGGTGCGTCTTTAGCACGATATTCGTTTAATTGTTGGATCGCTTCCGGGTTAAGATAAACATGGATTCATGTTTTATGATCACTAACTATGCAGTTATATTATTATTATCATCATCATCATTCCCTTCAATCGTTTGGATAATACGATGCTAAAGGCAAACCTGGAGGGTCATTATGTATATTTTAATTTATTATTACCGTCTTGAACACAAGATGAAAGTGTTTGGTTTTATTTGATTTATGTATGAGTTTCTTCATCGCTTTCACTGCTGTCACTCATTTTGAATGAATAGCGCGGAGATAAACTTTACGTTTGTAAAAATTACGTTTCTTTGATTTTCAATTCAACTATAAAAAAATCGATAAGTTAACGCTTGTCATCGAAACATATAAATGTTCACATCTACGAATTCACTTTTTTACACAAATTACTTTTATTTGCGCAACATTTCCGCACTCCCAAAAACCACTTGTACATGCCTACGCATGTACTAAACCATATTTCGCAAAATAAACATAATCGCGGGATTACACATTAATAGTAAAACGTCGTGAACAATCGAACAAAATGAAATGAAATAAGAAAATTTGTGAAAATGAGTTTCTCGCAAAATCATAATCATAGTTATGGCCGTGGCAGATGCAAATCAGTTAATTCCATTGAATATATTCATTTTGGTTAATTAGCTCCCTCCTAGGACGGCGTATCGTGAAAGCCCATTAAATTATGAATTATGTATGGCTTTCGTCATTCGAAATGTATTTCAAAAAAAAAAAAAAAAAAAATAAAGGGGAACTAATTAGCAATTTGCCGACGTTTTTTTTTTTTTGTCCTTAAAAATAAAGAACATAATACAATCAATAATAAAACCATACAAACGTAAATAAAAAAAAAATTATATAAAATGTTTGATAAAATGAAATGAGACAATAAACATTTTTAATAAAACTAACAAAAACTTGCGATGCGTTGACGTGAACAACTGAAACAATTTCGTTCGAAATTTATTTTTCAGTTCACAGCTGTTTTCCCTTACAAACGTAACTCTAAACAATCAATACCAATGCGAAACGTGAGCTATTTAGTTTACGCCTGATTTGGCAGATTTGGGAGAGGATTTATTGCGCAAACATATAAGAAAAAAGGTAGAAACTTGAAAATGAAATCTGGCCAACGCCATACACAATTAGTGCCCCCATTGAATCCTTTTTACGTAATACAGTGAATTATCTGCCTCTGTCACTGATTTGCTGAGTTATGAGAGAAGAAGATTTATGCGCATAGATCATAAAGAAAGTAAATAATGATTTTCAAGATTTGTTTTCAGTTTTTCTTTTTTTTTGTGTTCAAACAATAAAGTGAAGACATTAACAAAAATTTTGTAGTGAAAAAGTACAAATTATAATAGACGCGATTTTTTTTTTTTTTTTTTTTTTGGGATGTTGCATTACGATGGACCAAGCCAATAAATTTGTGGCTCCAATCAAATATATTCGAAAGGTGTGCTTATGTCTGAAATTATTTAGCTCATCGAGGATATTTGATGTTTGTCGAACATACATAAATAAATAATAAAAAAAAAAAAGAAGAAAGAAGAAATTAAGATAACAATCGTCTAAATCAATTTAGTCGAAGAACGCTACATTTTGGTATACGTAATGACATTTCTCCAGTAAATCCATATCTCGAAGGTCTTTTAATGTTTAATCGACGGTTGAGATGATTGCTAATCTTCTTGACTCTAGGTCGTCTTGAATTGAAGATTTGGTAGCATTTTGGTTGTGGTCGATGTTTCTTAACATTTTCAAGGCATCTGCACAAATGATTCCATCTTTTTGAATAGAATTTCATACAAACTGGTTGTTTAGTAAATTTATTCATTTTGAAAATTCATCGGAGTGCGAAGCTTGCTTTCAAAATAAAAATTGATTTTACTTTTTTGAACACATCAGTATATATGCCTATATAAACGACAAATGATATGCAACGGATCCAACAGATGCTTAAACTTAATAATAAATTATCTTCAAATTTGTCTTCAACATCAATTCGGGTGCATAGGTGGTGTGGGGGGAAGCGGTTAACATGCAAACGAAGTTTTATAATATTTTATAGATATTCCAAGGGCAATACGGTATTTCTCAAACATCATAATCATGAGGGTAGTCACGTAGTTGAGTAGAGTCAGCTTTCGCCGTTTTTCCCAAACAGTTGAAAGTTAAATTTTTCATACATGATTACCCCATGGGGGTATCTCATGTGCCTTGTATTGCTGGTATTGGATATAAAAAAACTCTTTGCCCTAAACATGAACTGTTGAAGTTGCCTGCGAAATAAGTGCTTTTTCAATTCTTGTGACATAACGCGTGTATATATCGATTTCGATGCATATATTGTTATGTATTGCTTGCGAATAATGGTCTATAGCCCTCCATTTTGCTATATACAGCAGCGGTATTTTTCATTAAAAAAAAAAAAAAATAAATAAATAAATAAATAAATAAAAAATCTGTTAATTTTATAAAATTATTAAAACTGTTGCGGATAATTTAGTTCGAGCGAAGAAAAATCGAAAGAGATATTTCCTTGTTTTGTCATTACTTTTTTTGTTTTAAAAAATTAACAAAAACTAAATAAATAAATAAACAAATGAATAAATAAATAAAAGAGAACAAACGTTGTTTAACATTGAAATATTGTAAAATTAATGTGGTTTCATAGTCGAACTTTTTACATTTACTGAAGAAATCAAATTCGAAAAGAAGAAAAGTTACACACTCTTTGCACATTTAATTAATTATGTATATAAAGATATATACATATATTTATATTTATATTTACTTAATATATTATTTTATTACATTTTTGTTATTAATAGTTGCTTTATTAAAATAAAATAAGAAATGAATATGAGCAATAAAATCTTATCATATAAAATTAATTCACTTTTTTTTTTTTAAGTTAACGATTAGTATTTATAACTTTAAATACAGTATATACTGGGAGCTAGAATTTAAAAGAAAAATAAATAAATAAATTAAAAATAAAGCAATAATACATTAAGATCATCCACAGTTATGTAAATGTATATTCATTTGTACAATTATTTAAATACTTAAAAAAATAAATATATATATATATATATATATATATATATATATATATGTATATATATATATATACATATATATTTAGTAAGAACAAAAATTATCTTTAATTAATTAAAAGTGAAGTGAAACATGATTTACTTGAATTTCTCTTTAAAAAAAAGCTTTTAATAAAAAAAAATATGTATACATACATATATATATAATCTTTTAAGAAAAAAACGCGCTGGAGATGTCACAAAGAATTTTTTTTTTTTTTCTGTTTTCTGTTTAAAAACAAATAAAATAATATTACTTCTTTATTTCGTTTTAAGCTCATTGTAAACTTGCTTTAAGAAAGAAAGCCACTTTTTAAATCTAATATGTACGGACAAATAAGTTGTAGATATTTTTCATGCAATTAGGAAAGCATTTTTACTAGGAAACATATACATATGCACCATTAGCTATTTATACGGACATATAGATATATGTGAGAAACCAATTAGAATTTATAAGAAATATATATATATATTTTAATTTTAAAAACGTAAAAAAAAAAAAAACTAATATATAATAAAAGGAGTAAAAACAAAAAGTAAATTATTCTGATATATGAAATTTATTTTGCGATTAAGTTAACATAGAAAGAGAGAACAAATAAATTAATAAAAGTTTATACATGAACAATTTATTTATAAAAAATAATTTTATTGATATATTCATGTCTTAACATTTAACAAATAATTAAATTAATTTATAATATACATGCACATATACATATATATTTAATATATATATATATATATATATATATATATATATATATATATATAGAAGAAAAACGAAATTCGATAGATATAGAATAAAGATATCAAATCTCTGTATGGGATTTATTTATTTATGATTTTTTTTTCTTTTTTTTTTTTGGCAAACTCTTGAATATCAGTGCGACTATTAATTAAGAGCAATAAAAAAAAAAAAATATTGATAATTAAAAAAAAAAAAAATTAAATATTATGGATCAGCAAATAAACATACACATGTGAACAAACAACTAAACTGGTTTTATTTATTAAAAAGTTGGTGTCCAGAATTTATGCATGGACGTAGATTTTCATTTCGATTTTATTTATCTACACCATATAGAGCGATATCAGATATCATTGCAATACTAAGCATACAAAATTCGAGCATATTAATTTCTAGGGTAACACTCACACACACACTCACACACTCTGGATCAGCATTAAATTCTCGACTCGAGTTAAGCACGTCCGACTGTTCAATGCGTCTACAAACTTGCAACAGCATTCGAGAATGACCCAAACTTTTCAAAGAACACGCCCACACAGCCCACAGACACAAACACAGTGCACAAACGTAACAAAAACAAAACTGTGAACAACTTTATTTTGCGTGGTTTGCTTGTAAGGTACAACACATACACATACATGCAATGTTATCGAGTATGAAAATATATTTTTTTGCTTTTCTTTAAAGATAAGGCCACGAACGAATATAATTTTCTTCCTTCCTGTTTATCGTATCGTACGATAATCCCAAACCGTTGCCTAGATTAATTGCTATCAGATTTGGGTAAACACTCCCTCTAATAAATAAATTATTCGTATTAGCGGCCGAGTAGGTAAATCTCGCGATTATCAAGTCAGTGCATTCGTTGGTTCAAATCGCAAGTGCGGTAGAGTCTGATTTGACCGTAGCTATAGTGAATACTCAGTAGGCGGAGGCATAACACTTACCTATTGAACACGTGTCCACTGCATGGCTACGATCACGTCCCTGTCTTTATCTCTTTTCTCACTGCTTTCTGGCCATTCCCGTGTTACAGGAATAGGAGCATACCCTGAGCATACCCTAAATTGTTCAAAGGAATTTTGATCTCTCTCTTTCTCTCAAGAAATCAATCATTATGTACAAATGCAAAAGGGGTAGTGTGTGATGGTGGATGAGAAGACTCCTATAGTGCAATTTATGGTCATAGGTAAAAACCTCTTATCAATTAGATGGGCGGATTAAATTAATGATTATCTCTGAGAATATTTGATTCTCTCACGAAGTATCATCAAATATTTCAAGACGTAGAGAGGAGGAAAAATAATTTAAAGCACATTCATATTTAAAGTACCTTAAAAAATGACGTGAAATTCTAAAATAGAGGAAAAGATGATGATAAAATAAATTGTGTCCAACTCAAGCTCGTTTACAATCTATCGCTCATTCCATAAAAAATTGTAAAGAGATGAACGTTCGTTAAAGACATTTCTGTTCTTAGCTGTTGTTAAAATACAAAAAAAAGCCCACCTGACGGTACTAAATAATGTTCTAACGTGGATTTATTGTCTTCGATATCGAGTGCTTTCACTTCACAGTCTCATTTTGCGAGTTAATGGCGTTCGTTGGATGTTCAACGAACTAATTGTGATATTATCGGCCTGTGAATGATGAGGTAAATGCAAAGCAGAAGAAGCAAAACAAACAAAAAAAATTAATTAAATAAAAAAAAAAAAACCGAACCGAAACTATTTTTAATTTTTTAAAATGAAACTCGAAATACTTTGAGATATCACCGTATGCCGATCATAAATAGTAAAATTCATAAATCTTAGTAAAGTATTGCACTTCGGACATATAAGTCACAAATTTATTGGCTTAGTCCAACTCTACTCAACAACCCAAAAAAAAAAAAAAAAAAAAAAAAAATCATAAATCTTTAGAATTTAGAAATACAAGTTGCCACCAGACTGTAAAGTAATTCAGCTCAATTTTGTGTAAAAACAAGTAAAAGCATGTAGTGGGCCACGACCCACCCCACCCACTATGCCACTATCATATGCCACTTCGCTTAATACAAGTGGTCATACAACAACTGTGCGCAATAAACTGTTATATGGGAAGGCTACGATGACGGAGAGGTCAACAAAGCATTTCGGGACCATATTCGAAAATCCGGATTCTATAAAAAAACTTTCCGATCGAGTTAATAAAATATACACTGCTATCCGCTGCTGACGTAACTGTCAGAGTCTCATGCTCAAGTTGATAGCGCATTTATTTATTTATTTATGGTTTATGTATTTTATAAATGAATTTACAAAGTGCGGAGTAAGAGGCTGCCGGATAACTTAGACCATGTGCTCGCCTACATTGAAGACACCACCGCACTTGAAATTTGAATCCACGACAATTTATGTTTATGAAGTCGTTACTTGTTGCGGTAGGCGTCTTGGCGTCTGGGTCTAATCTCCAATCCATCTCATATATTAACACAATAAATTTCTGAGAAATTCGTACGATATTAAATCATATTTTCAAAAAATTTGTAGTGTCTTGTTGTAAGTGCAAAATTGTGTCCTTTAGGGCTAAGCCAAACTGGTTTAAAGAAAGAATTTTAATTTTCGAGACTTGTAAGGCGTCCATCTGGAAAATTTTTTTTTATATATCATAGGGTTTGTGATTTCACCTGGAAAAACCGTCATGTCAAGAAAACATTTGCAATTTTTTATATCGGCTCGGCACTTATAAACTAAAACAAATGCAATGATAAAAATTCGAACATATATTCCATGGCTGATTTTTCAGTATCTGTAATAAGATGTAAAAAATTTGACGACACCTACGGTTAAAAAATGTAATCTATTTTTTGAGTTTGTTTTAGGTAAAGGTGTGGGGTATAAAAAATTCGGCCATAGCCGAAAGTAATTTTATTGTATTTGCTTGAAATAAATTTAGATGTAAATAACACGATATTAGATTTTAAATGGAAGGCTATCACTACATTTTTTTTTTGTTTTCTTATCAAAGATATTAATGCGACTTTCGATCGTCTCACGTACGGAACGATAAAGGTAATATACTTACTAGTGGCATATATATGAAAAAAAAAAAAAAAAAAAAAAAAAAAATGTGAATAAATTGCCCTCTGTTTCCATGCTTGCGCACTTCGATACATAAGTCTACGTACAAACGTGCATAGAGAATGGCATACAAACCTACAAAAGAAAACACTTAAGAAGAAAAAAACTTGAAAACTAGACACTTCACCGCAAGTGTGACATTGTGCTGTTGTGTGCATCTTTTTGTAGAAGCATATGCAGCATATGAATGGCAAAAGCTTCACAATGCATATGTATTTGATTAGAAATAAGTTGAACTACCACTTTACAGAAATCAAATCCTATAAGAAATTTGGAGTTAAATTGCACTGAAACAAACATGCGATAAATGAAACAATCTCCCCACATTTTGCTGACGAAATTCCTCATACATTCTTATGCCATACGCCACTCGTAAATCATTTGCGGCTGTATTCGACGCGGCCAATATAAAATGTAGGCCTTATATGGGAAGTGGTTGAAAAAGTGCCTGTAGAATGAATTGAAGAATGCATGGGCAGACGTCAGACGGACAAACAGATAGACGAGCTTTGATCGATTCAAATGGACTTGAATCGCTCGTTATAATGAGGCGGGCGGCTCTATCTCAAATTCTTCTGGGTGTTACACACATCCGCACAAATTTAATACACCTTGCACAACAAGTGATGTAGGGTACAATCAACCAGGTTGTCCTCGTTTAAAATGAAGCTATTTGTCTACTCGGTGCCCTTCGACCGTTTTGGCCCCCTTAGAATATCATCCTGCGTGCAAGAACTTCCAATATTTCTGCCAAATTTACAGTCGATAGCTTAGTTTTTGCGAACAGGAGAATGTTTATAGCAGACATCAAACAAATGGACGGACGGACATGCTGAAATCCATTTAGAATTTGATGCTGATTTTAAAATATATATACTTTGTCGGGTACCTGATGCCTTCTTTTGGGCGTTGCAAACGTTTTGACAAATACGAATACAGCCCTCATCCTTCGGGCATGGGTATAAAAAAAATAAATATATATATGTATATATAAAAGGATTTTCATGGAAAGTAAGACCTTATATGCCAACAGGATATGATTTCTACTTTGGATTTGAAATGTAAATTTACTAAGCTAGGTTATGGACTTCACAAGCCTACTATTTTTCGGGCCCTCTCTCATATAGGCGTTCTGATTAAAAGCAATCTTTAATGTGGTAACAATGCGTAATTTTCGATATTTACCTTAGCCTTACCTTTTCATTATATTTAATAATTTCGTAATGTTGTTAGCGACATCCAAAGCCTGTGAACGTAAGGATAGTAAGGATCTCTTACATATAATCATATATATGTAGGTATGAATTACACACCTTTGAATTATCAGTAAAAACAAGATATGTTTACGTCCGATTTCTTTGGAATAGTTCCACAAAAGGCAATAAGGAGAACACCAAACACCAAATTTCCTCTTACTCTACTTAAATAAGGAAAGGACTCGAAGTAGGAAATATTTGTTTCATACCTTAGGTCAATTTCACAGAGACGAGCTGACCTGTCTTCATAAAGTCTATCTAATCGGTTTTGACGTCGACAGTTCCATTGTCTACTTGGTGTACATTGTGGGTATTACAAGCGTTACGTTAAATTTAATCTATCCATCATTTCATGTGAGTAAAAGAAAAATCATTTTCTAATATTACTCTACTTATAAACGTCAATTGATAGGATGAACTTTTCTTAATAATAAAATAAAAGAAGAAAAAAAAAAAAAAAAAAAAAAAAAAAAGAAAAGAAAAGAAAAGAAAATTGGGAAAGTTTTTACGATTGTTTTAGTTTCTCTTTTATTATTTTGTAGACTTTTTCTTCGATTTTCTACAATCAGCTAGCAATTCTTATTGTCTGTTGCTAACAGTTTTAATGTTTAAAGACTAATTGATAAACCTGCGATCAATAAAATTAAATAATAGCAGAGGCGCACAATAATTATTTCGGGTTCGTTAAAACGTGCGCAGGGTAAAGAGATCCACTACAGCTCGACAAACGTAGTTCATTTCAATACAGAGAGAGTGCATTAAAAAAACAAGAACGCGAAACAAAGTAATAAGTTATACATCGATTAGCAAGTCCCGGGGCTCGAAGTAAGAACAAATTTAACTTTACCTTAGCGCCCTAACTTAGTGCCCTTTAAAAGCGATGGAATTGATTCAATGCTTCTCTAATATGCTTTCGATGCTTTTTTATGCTTTTTTTATAGAACGATTTGTTAAAATCTTGACCTCATCACCTCATCATTTGGAATAAAACATTTTCTTTAGAGCATCCTTTGAAGATTTACAAACAACGAATAATCGCAAGAGAATAGTTCTAGGACGGGAGCGCAATTTGGATTCCGATTCATACTATTTTACGATTTGATGTAACGAATGGATCTTTTTGTACTACTATGGGATGCTTATCACGACGACACTCCTTACAAAAATAAATTTTTCAAATGTTCAAACTTTCATGCAAAGTAACGACTACATTGCCTTTTGATATCTATCTATATGTGGTATAGGCAGGTAACCCTTCGATTATTCTGAATAATTTTCAAGATTTCTTTTTAAGTGTTTCCTTCTGATGTTTCCACCTCGGATGTGTCCATTATATGCAAACTTATCGACGCCGCTTAAAATCAGTAAACCGCTGACAATTTGTTTTTTTTTTTTTTTTGTTACCGTAACGCTTTTCTGCGTTTTACTGCTAACTTAGACCCTATAGAGACCCTATATATCTTCCAAGCAAAAATCAAAGGTTTAATCAACAGACGAAACTCGAACTTGACAGCTATCGGTTAAAACGCGACGCTTTGTAAAAGTACTATTTTGTTTTTATCGGGGATGATATCTATATGCATTAGTCCCGGGAATTATTGATCGATACACTAAAAGATATCGCATCTAAATGCTAATGCCAAATCATCTGATCCCAACTTACTGGGTAACCGGGTATCAATGGCTGTTCTTTATGCTTCGTGCTTCAACCTAACCTAACCTAAACCTAAATAAAGTCAAAGCAGGAAATTTTGTATTCGTACGAAAAGCCCAGAACCCTTTGATTTAACTTTGTTGACCTTCTAAGAAGTGATTTTGAATTGTTACTCTGATCAATTACATTTTATGTAAAAGCTAAGCTGTCACTCATCGACCGTAACGAAATGCCTATCGGGTTTGGTGGAATGCATAATAATATCCCACTTAAATACTTAAGCATTTAAAAGTAAATATTTCTTAAACTCATATTCGTTGTTGCGCACAAAAGTTTTTTCTGCATCTTCAACCTGCAAGCAATCGGCTGCACAGCTAAGCACTATAACATCATCGTAAAGTTTAATAAGACATTTAGTTTACATTCGGTCGCGGAATGAAGTGCAGGATAATAGTGAAAAATAAAAAATAATCCAAAAAAAAAACCAAAATTCTCGCGCTATTTTAAACAAAAAAAAAAAAAAGGGTGAAAGAGAAAACCAAAAATATAAATAATATATTTTTGTATAATCAGTCAACTTAATTGAACAATTACTAGAACGCAGACGTGGTGATAACACCGGTTTATAACTGAAAAATTACATTATTAATCAGCGTAAGGGTTAAAGGATTTATGCCGTCTTGTGAATATTTTCTCCAAATTTTTCTTTTTGCTTCTATTCTTTTATTTTTATTTTTATTTTAATTTTAAGTACTTTAACTATCATTATTATTATTATTATTATTGTTGATAACATCAGAGAAATAGATTGTAAGACTAAGGTCTCAAAGCACTAGCATGTGTATCTAAGGCTATCGGCTTTATTGAAAACTTTATTGCATTTGAGATTTGAACTCACGACATACTCACCCACTCAGGCGGATAAGTGCCATAATTCATATATTCATTCATTCATATGAAAAAAATTTATTTCGACAAATTGTTTAAGCCTTAAATCCATGATTTCTTATTTTGAATTTTATCAATTATCAATTATTTTTGAAAATTTAGGAATGCCGTCATAGGTTACGCAAAAAAAAAACAAAAAATAATTGAAAATCCGCGTGATAATATTGGGAATGTGTTTTTGAAAAAATTGTTATTTAGGTAGACTTTTGGCAGAGATATGCATTTATTATTAACACGTACACATAGACAAATGTTCATGTATTTATATTACTTACTAATATGGATATTTTCATATTATTTTTGAATGAATACAGTAAAGCAATTGCGATTTTTATTCTGATACAAAGCAATCTTGCAGTTGATGCACTCAGTCCGTGAAAGTCGTTTGCAATCTCCTCTTGGCCATCATAGCCCATGCCATCAGCCCGTATATCTTTTGGCGGGATAGGCTTCGGTGGATCTCGGTGTTTTCTTATCTTCCATCTCCCATCTCCCATCTCCCCTTATAAATTACTGCGCCTTCCTGTCTTCAAGTTCTAGTCACCTAATAATCACCTAAGGTAAGGTGTGGGATATTTTTTGTTGTTGTACAACAGCCATGAATTGATCACAGCCACCTCAATCATGTATGTGATAAACGAATCTAATATAATCACTTGCAATATTTGATTCTGAACCTATACTTACTCAAAAAGGCTGTTATAAGCATATCCAGATAATCCAGAAGAACATCCAGATAATGGACATAAGACAAACAATTTGAACTTTGTTAAGTAAGCACTTCATTTCATAAAATTGGGTACTTTAGTGGAACACATGTGCTCTTCTAGAGGCACACTTACTTCCAGTATTTTTTAAAACTAGACACCGTTCTTTTATAGTAAACTCAACTCAAACTCACATTCAAATGTGAAAAAGTAATGTCAAGCTTTTCTTTTACACACGATTTATTGTCTATGGGAAGCGCACACACTAAGACAGACAACTCTCAATAATATATATGTAAATGTTAAACACTATAAGAGTAAATGCATTCGTAAATGCAAAGAAGCCGTAATTACGGGTTCATTAGATAGCATTTTACCCGTTAAGTTGACGAAAAGTTTTTAATGGGTTTTCGTTTATTAAGTTTATTTAGGTTTATTGAAGTTGAAGAGAATTCTTTTCCAAACTTCTTTCTTCTTTCTTAGCCAGTGTTATTTTTTTTTGCTTACCGGCTAATCTCTCATTTAGTTTGATTATTGCACCTGAAGCCCCTGAATACCAGAAGAATTTCGGCACTCAATTGTTTTCTTCATTTAATAAAATGTTTTTTTGATAAAATTTCATAAAATTAACTTTATTCATATCAAGGGTATTAGGTCTTAAAAAACTTCGATGTTATCCAGTTGCAGTTCCGTGATGGTAAACAAATTTCCAGTTTATTCAGAGTTTTTAAATTTATTTTATTCTTTTACTTTTCCTTTCTTTTCTTTTCTTTTCTTTTCTTTTCTTTTCTTTTCCATTTGTAAGTTATTTTGAGCCAAAAAAATTAAATTTTGAAACTAATCTTATTCGAATCCAGATATGAAAATTAAAAAAGAAAAAACCAGTATATATAACGTATATAGATATGAAATGTAAGCATCACTGCAGTTCCACTGAACACTATAAAAGCACACTTTCACTTATCGCAGATGCATATAACGCGCTATCCTCCATTGGCCTACCGCTTATATATATATTGTTTATCTACAGATACAGCACTAATACATATATAAATATTAACAGAAACTAATGGTGGTATTTTTGTATTAACTATGTATCTGAATAGAAATATAACTACAGGGAAACAAAGGCGAAAATTATATTCGGAAAAAAAAAAAAAAAAAAAAAAAGGAAAAAAATGAGATTTCGATACTCTATGATGTCGGCCTTTTTTGTTTTTGTACCAATACATACTCTAGAATTTCCTATAGAATATCTAGGGAATTTTTATCGGCATATCGATTGTGGCTTATGATTAAGATGAAAAAAAACACCAAGTGTTTTTCATTCCTGATGTAATCATTAGACCCCACACGTCACTTATGCTGCAAGGTATTTTATTTTTGCACAGACGATTGTAACATCCAGAAGGAATTGAGGTGGAGTCACCCTTAATTATAACGGTCGGTTCAGGAATGATTATAAGCTGACGCCTGATGTCTGTCCATGTAGTCTTTTATTAAATTTTCGAGATATTTTGATGAAAGACTGACATGTTTTGGACCAGGGACAAACGCTATTGAAAATGATTCGGATCGAACAACTCTCTTCACCACTCTCGTTATTTTGATAAGTCGCTATAAGGAAAAATATTGTAATTTTTTGTAAATTTTTGCGAGAAAACCCGCTTAGTAATAGTATCACGAATTTTAAAATGGTGTGAAAATAGTCGATCGGATGAGAGAATTTTTTGAGAAATTGTCGTTCGTTCCTACGAAAATTGAGCCTTTACATGGTAAAACGGCCTAACACTTCTCCATAAAAATTCATTCGTAATAAAAATTTGATATAAAAATTGACTTTAATGGATTTGCGCCACCTAGACCTACTATTTTATGGATCCAAAACCATATATGAGTTGTAATGAAAAATATGCCGTTATATGCTAAACGGATCTAATTTTTAATATTTTATGATGAAAATTAGGTCGTTACTTAATCAGTCATAGGGAATTTGGATCGCATAGATGTCTTTTTTAGACCCTAGCATATACAAGGGCTGCCATGAAATCTTCCCTGCCGTTCTATGGCAACAAAGCATAAAATTTTCGGCAAATAAATGAGATTTGCTGAAAGTAGACTACCCCGGCTATTGGGTGGGTTCCGTCAACGTGAGGACCCTTGTGACAATTATGCATTTACATAAAAATAATGTACAAGTTTTGGTGTACTATTAACTAAGCGAAGTGTTCTAGGATATCTAAGGGCTAGCCTTGCTCGATTATAGCATTCTTAGTGTTGTTTTCAACAATAATTTGTGTGCAAAAACGTCTGATGGTTTTTCCAAAACTTTAATCATAAAATACTTAAATATTAGTTACTTGCAAGGAAGGCATAGGCGGCCTATTGCGTATGAGATTCGAATCCGCGGCTATCGATTTCGCGGTCGCGAGTCGCATCTACTCGCGGGTATGCAGTAAGTCCCAATTGTTTATATTCAAAACATATCTCTTGAGTAATAGGGGTTTAAAAAATTAAACGACAAAAATTTATTTCTCGTCATTGACTAATAAATAATTTATTGGCGCAGTCTCACTCAATTCGTACTGAAATATGAGTCCTAATAAAAATGTAATTCAAGCGTTTTTTAACAAAGCCGTTGAAACTTAATTGCGTATGAAGACCGTTTTCTTTTGCTAGCTTATGCTAAACTTGTGATGAAAAGTGTAAGCAAAAAATTTTATTATTTTTCGCTCTATTTTTAGTTCCATGGAGAGAATAACCGAGTTGGCAAGTGAGACATGCATATAGGGAAATGGAAAGTCCATCTGACGGACAGACGAATAAACATATCACATATAAAGTGGGCTCAATATAGCGCGAAGTCAATCTGAATCTTCATCCTTCAGCCTTCATCCACACAAACTCAAGTGACGTTCGATACAATTTCCACCACAATCTGACAATTCTGACAATTGTCGAGATGTTAATTAAACAATCGATACTCCTTTTGCACCGCAGTTATTGGCTTTAAGGCCTCGTTTATGATATGAAATAAGAAATATTTTGACGAGCTCACTCACTCTCACTAACATAAATAAGCTTTCATTTTCTTAGCTTAGTTCTGCTCTCCATGCCAAGCAATACTTTTTCAAAATAACAAATTCTACTGCCCGTAGCACGTTAATGGTTGCCTCAATTAAAAAGATGGATTCATTCATATGCTTAAACTTCTATAAAACTCGCATGCGAATTGAATACATAAACGTGGAGCTTATGTGGCAGTTGGTTCCTTGCACCAGTGCAAAAGCGAATTTAAACAAAAAAAAAAAGTGAGCGACCGAATCTTTGTCCTATGAAAGAAAGAAAGAAGGAAAGAAAGAAAACAAAAAGGAAAATTTAAATTTGCATACTCCATAATATTTGGTGGACGGACGTAAATGACGTCTTTTTTCTATTTTTGTAAAATAATTTAATCGAAATTTGTATCGTGTATCTGTGGATGTGTTCTTGAACCTGTTTGGTCCATTTACAAACTGTTTTCCATATTTGTAGGCGATATCTTCATTTTCGTCAATGCGAGAATACTCCACAGTACTCCACAGGGCAGAAGCACAGATGGATAGAAGACAGGCATGCTTAGGTGCACTTCAAATTGGAAGCTGACCATGACTTTATATACTCTATGGGATTTTTGAAGCTTTTTCCTGCGCGTTATTTATTTATTGATCTCTGGCTACAATCGTATTAAGCGACACTCTTAAGGCTTAACACTAAAAGGCTTAAATTACACTATAATAGGGAAGATAGGGAAGATCATGAAAGCACAGTGAAGTTAATAGTTTTCAGTCTCAAAGTAGACAAATTTTTACTTCAAATATTTTTTGACTTAAAATATTGGTGAAGTGAATTTAGTCAAAGTGGACAAGTGTCAAAGTGTTATGACATTATATGTCAAAGGATATCAATCAGAAGAGCAAGTAAACTGTGTATAATATTGTAGGCGTTAAAGTATTGTAACGTGAACTTGTCTTTCGTGATTTTGTGTTGAAATTAAGTTCGTGCCGATGTGATTGTGAATTTTTAGTATGGTATAGGAGATCTATTTACAAATTACTTATAGAAACTTATATTTGCGAGGCTTTCATCTTCATGTTCCCTTCTTGCCCGCACTTGCCCGAATATAGCAATTAAACTCTCTCCGGACTTGACTCTCCCGACTAACTTTCGACTGACTTTCGACTAACTTGCTACGCACTTTTCGCTTGACTTGGCCCTTTTCCAAATGAATTATCACTATCTAAGCTCTTCACGAAATCTTTAATCCATTTATCCTTTTTTCGCCACTGGCTGGTTTTCATCTTTCTTTACAATTTGATTTATTAGAAAATCTATTAATTTTCATGAAAATTCAAATCATAAAATCTGGCATTTTCGTAACGGTGCTAAAGGCACACTAACGCACTGAGATTTGAAGTGGCGATCATCGACTTGACATTCGCTAGTCTATCCTACTACACAAAGGTATTGAAAAGAAATTAAATTTTCATACCCTATAAAAACCATGTCAAAGCAGGTCAATTTTTTTCATTTACACTACAGGTTTACCTACAGCATCGACGATAGAATATACTTTCAAATTTTTGTACATTTATCTGGTAGAGTTTATTGGCAATGACCAAAAAAACCAATATTTTATTATATAACACGGGTATTTTCCCGTGATATTGTAGGTGTATCCCGCGACCAATTTGGCCCTGTTTTCAAAACCAATCTGCGTGCACTAAGTTCCGATGTTTCTGCCAATTTGAAATCATTTGCTACTTTTTGCGGGTAGGAGCATGTTTACAACAGACATTACGCGGACGGTTAGACGGACAAACGTAAATATTTAAATCGATTCAGAATTTGATGCTTATCGATAATATATATGCTTTGTGGATTTCGCTGAAGCTTCCTTCTGGGTGTTGCAAACGTCTTGGCAAAATGGCTCCTCGTCTTTCGGTGATGGGTATAAAAAAAAAAGGTTTGTTTTACATTTTCTGAAATTTTTCCGAATTTTTGTCTCAATTGACGAAACAAGTTTGTGGTAATGAGTGACTATGTGGCGTTATAAAGCGGCACACGCGCATTACGACTGGGCTTAAAAATGTCCTTGGCGATGATCAACATGTCGGTAATCACAAATGCCATCAGAACATGAGAATTATCTAACCAGAGGTAACTAAAATTCTCTTTATCGGCTTATACCGCATTTTCACTGAACACATACATTATCTTTGGAAATACTCTGTTTCCCGCTTGACTGGCTTATAATCAAAAATTGCTCAGACAAGTCTTTTTGTATGTTTTGTATGGTTTTTCATCAAGAATCCATCGTCTTTCATCTATCACTCACTTTCTGTACTCGCGTGCCTGATTCAGTGCCATTTGATTATCTAATCGAATGCTGCATGCATTTGCTGATGAAAGTTAAGCGTTATGTCGACGTGGAGGCCATGCAAACGGCTTGCATCGCTGCAACAAGTACACTATGATGTGCTAGCATAGGACGCAATTAGTCGGCCTTCAATCATCCGATTGTGTCATTCATGTTTATGGCCGTCTGTTGCTTATGCTTTTAAAATTCCGAAAATTAAAATAAAAACATAACTTTTGCTGCACGCATTTTAAAGAGCATTTCAATCACACTTGAACTGAACACACGCTAACTAAATTTTCTTCATCGAAACTTTATTTCTAGAGAGATTAGAGAAATTCTTACGTTATTTGCGCAAAATTTTTATCGAAATTTATTGAAAACGAACTTTTCCTTCTAACGCAGTCTGCATCTGCGAGTGTGTGCATTTGTTTGAGCAGATGCGTATGTGTGTGCCTATGCATGTGTACACGAAAGGTACGCTTCAAAATGTGTATAATTTAAAAAAAAAAAAAAAAACTTTATAAGCCAAATAAGACTTGAAATGCTCTGCCATCGCTTCGAACGCTTGAATTCCAGCACATCCACTGTTTACTTGTTATGTTCTTCCTCTGAGTAATTAAGTCATATAAAAACAGATAAGAACACGGTAGTCGGTGAGAGCTGCCAGCCTAAAACAATTCATTATTTCATTACGTGACAATATCTTAAAAATTATATTTTGCTTCCATGAAAAGGCATACTTTGCATGGTAGCTCTTAGATGGAAGCGGGACGGACCACACTTGATCTAGTGCAAATTTAGAAAAGCTCAACTCTTTTCATCGATTTTTTTTGTCGTAAGGCTTACCGCCGCTTATGACCGCCCGTACACGAGTTAGGTTCCGAAAAATAGACTCTCCTGATCCATATAACGAACAATTGATTTGTGTGCGTCAAACTATTATTACGGATCAATTTTAACTGGGAAATAAGGGGAACTAAATCATTCTACAATACAAAGGCTTACCTCTCGTACGGGGCATCGGCCCCTCCGATCCAAATCAATTTAAAATGTCGAAGTATTATTGCTCAGAGAATTTTGTCGAGAAAATCTAAGAATTTGCACTTCTTTTTCTAACTATAACGACTCTTTCAAGACGGCCTAGGTATACATGATATGTGGCAATCGTGTGTGATAATAGTGTAATAACTTCAGTAGTTATTCAGTTCAGTGCCCGTACTAAGCACCCTATGAAGCACACGTACTTAAGAAAACCATCACTTACTGGCCGTTAGCCCGTCACGCACTCTTTATTATATTGGTCGACTCACAATCATTTTCTAAATCGATTCAAACTTGTCTGTCCGTCTGTCTTCCTGAAGACTATCCATGTAATCCTTGTATCCATGCACAAGCTAAAGGTCGCAATTTTTCAAATATTTTGATGAAATTTTGTACACTAAAGAACCATTTTTGCGACCGATTTCCATAAAATACCTTTTTTTTGGAAAAAGTTATTGTACAAAAAAAAAAAATTGAAATTTTCAAAATTTTACAACAAACATCTCTGAATATTGGTATTTCGACGGATCGGACGGAAGGAAATTTTTTGCAGTCTTTCCCTTCCCTTTCCCGGTTGTCATGAAAAGTAAACCTTTATATGGAAATATTTCATGCGTTAGTAATACTACTTTAATCTAAAACTGAATTGCAGAAAATTTAGACCACGAAGGCCTATGTTTTGGACACCACCTCTTGTAAAGGTTCGCATGAAAAATATTGTCTTTGCATGAGAAACAAATTATAATTTTTGGCACTTAATCAGAAAATTGAATGAAAAATTTCATTAGGTAAACTAATGCTTCGGCTTACTCAATGATGTCATCATTTGTTTCAAATAATTTTCCCGGGAGCATACACTTTTAGTCACTGGTCTGGAAAATATTGTGAACGAGGCAGCAGCAACTTTATCAGTTATTCAGTAACCAGTTAAAGTTTTTACTCCATTATGAATAAATGCGATATGCATTGTGAACAGTGAAACACCCTTCTCTCAAAAATTTGCATGCAAAATACTGAATACACTGTCGTTTGATACCCTTCTTAGTATGTCAGCCTTCAGCCATCTCTTGGAACTATGCTTTCAATTATCGAAAATAATTTTTTATATTTCTTCGATAGCTTTACTAGCGTCAACATACTTTTTGGGTACCAAATGCGTTCGGTATCATCGGCGCCACTACGAACTTGTCTCGCGTCCATATATTACCGCCTTTGGATTTTGGCTTGCCAGGGCGTAGAGTTGACACAATACTTTTTAATTCAACCTTGGTTGGGTGTTTTTTCTCAACGAAATCTCAAAATTCGAATTTTTTTCATTATTTCGACAATAAGAAAAGTAGCGTCACCCAAATGATTGCAACTCGCAAACAAATAATCGAAAAGAATATTTGACGGAAATGTTGACAGGCATGGTTTGAGCATTTAAAACTTTCTAAATATTCATTTTGTTAACGGGACGACATTTTCATATTGATTGCGGGAATTTATCGTTCAATTATTTCCGTATGTGTCTTACATTATTGGGAAGGTTCCGTCTTCAATAATTAATGACAATTTATTTCTTTAGTAAGGAAGCGTTTTGCTCCCTTCCTAATACCAAGTGGTCCTCATAATTGTCTGTCCATAGTTCGAAGTCTCCCTCACCCCAGGTAATCTTACAAACCCAAAAACCAATTGATGTGTTCGTTTAAACCGCCCGTTAGGTTCCATGTGAATGTACAGGTACCCCTCTCTCTCTCTCTCTCCCGACCATCTCCTTAGCATAAGTGTGGAATAAAGATATGCAAAATATCTTATCTTTTGCATTCAGATTTTCCTCTATACTACAGTGATATAGTATGTCCCGTATGAACATAGTGTAGTCTGTATATTTATAAAATATGTTGTATTAGAGCTATGAGTAGCATGCCTATCATAATGTATGCATAGGCATATAACTAACGATCTTGTATTTTACATTTATTGTTGTCATACGCGAAATCATATATCTAAACGTTTGCTTGTTACACATTCACACAATATATATTTATTTTCGTTACACGCGTAGGCATACACATAATGATCTATACGTTTATTATCTACTCTTATTTCTGATATTATTACTTGCTAAGGCTAGCAAATTGAACTGGTCTTGCTATGTACGGATTAACGACCGCATATTGTAATATATTTATTTTTTTTTATCTACGCCTGGTTTCCATACACGACGGATGATGCATTTTAATTAAAAACGATAAACTACTAATACTAATACCAATACATACGTATAACACATGATTGATATGTACATTCCAATATATACATAAGATAGCATTCATATATGATAACACTAACGTCTTTGCGCTTAACTTACGGGTAGGGGATAGCTGGCTCAGATTAGTCGTTATCCCTGAACAACAGATAGGCACTTGACAGATAGGGGGTAGCTGGTTCAGATTAGTCGCTATCCCTGAACAACAGATAGTGGAAAGCTGGTTCAGCTTAGTCGTTTTCCCTGAACAACAGATAGGCACTTGACAGATAGGGGGTAGCTGGTTCAGGTTAGTCGCTATCCCTGAACAACAGATGGGGGATGGCTGGCTCAGCTTACTCGTTATCCCTGAACAACAGAGGGGTGCTTAACTTACGGATATGCGAGAACTGGTCCAGCTTAGTCGTTATCCCTGAACAACAGATAAGGGATAGCTGGCTCAGCTTACTCGTTATCGCTGAACAACAGATAGGTACTTGAAGGATAGGGGGTAGGTGGTTCAGATTAGTCGCTATCCCTGAACAACAGATAGGGGAAAGCTGGTTCAGCTTAGTCGTTATCCCTGAACAACAGATAGGTGCGTAACCTACGGATAGGGGATGGCTGGCTCAGCTTACTCGTTATCCCTGAACAACAGAGGGGTGCTTAACTTACGGATATGGGAGAACTGGTGCAGCTTAGTTGTTATCCCTGAACAACGGATAGGGGATAGCTGGTTCAGCTTAGTCGCCCGCCCTGAACAACAGAGAGGTGCTTAACTTACGGATATGGAAGAACTGGGCCAGCTTAGTCGTTATCCCTGAACAACAGATAGGGGATAGCTGGCTCAGCTTAGTCGTTATCCGTGAATAACAGATAGGGGATAGCTGGTTCAGGTTAGTCGCTATCCCTGAACAACAGATAGGTGCGTAACTTACGGATAGGGGATAGCTGACTCAGCTTAGTCGTTAGCGGATGGGCCAACTCTCACTGATGACCTTTCGAATGGTTAGGGACAATAAAAGCAACAAGGACACAGCTAGGAGCAGACGAGTGGCTTCGCGTATTTTTCGGAACTTTGGTGCGGACGGAACGCGTAAAGTAATATCTGATAAAAAAACTACGAGAAAAAGTCAGGTCGCGGATCACTACGCTGGTTTTTTTTTCTTCCACGAAAATCATCACCGCTATGAATATGTTAATCACAACTGTATATAAGATCGTTTTCGTCCTAAAAATACACGAAATCGAAAATACCTATCGAATGCCCTATAAGCGATAAAGAGATAATTTAGAAGAAAATACGAAAGTCCAAGAATTTTTATAAATTTCTTCGAATGGGAGTTCGTGGGAAGCCTTGAGCATACCCCTGATAAGCATACCTGTTACAATTTACATATTTTTGTTTGTTCAACAATAGCCAAGCACTTTAAACATGTCCCCCTATATCAATATATCGGTATGCATTATAAACCCCATGCCAGATTTATAAGGCAGGAGTAAGGGAGAAAGAGCTTAAAGATGCGACTAAGGCAATTATTATCATTAATTAATGCATTGTATGCAAATTTGGAAAATCATTCTGTTGGCATCGCCGCGCAATACCAACAACAAAATTACAAAAATTTAGTTTAGAAAATATTTTATATAAGAAATGAAGAAAAATGAATTAATTAATGCAAAGAGACAAGAATTTCCCCTAAAACTTTCTGTGAACATCCACTTGATCAACGAGAAAAGTAAAGTTAATTAAAACGTTCGACTTGTCAGTGCACAAAAATAGCGATAATTGCATCGAATAGAAATTTTGTTATTCACTCATGAACGGAGATAAATTCATTATGTCGGAACGTTCGCAACACTCAGAACAAAACTGCAGAGACCATATGGAATATGTACTCGCATATATTCTTGATTAGCGTGCAGTTCTGAATCGCTGTACATGTGCCCACCTGTCTGTGCAAATCTATTATATTTCGTTCGCGAAAATTGCGATATCGACTTTAAAGTTGGCAAAAAGTTCAGAAACTCCAAATGCAGCTTGTTTTCGGAATTAGGTCAAATCGATCAAATAGCACACATACGGACAACGCGAACGCGCAAACTGAGAATATTTGTGTTCTTCAGTTTTTTTCCCCATCACTCTCGGGTAAGGGTCTACGAAAGACGAGAAAACGAGAGAAATTTTCTCCTACATGGAATCCATTTATAAAATTGGAACCAAAAAAAAAATGGCCACAACTGCCTGCACCCAGTACGGTGATGGTTATAAATGACTGGACGACAGACGAATATACTTTTCTTACTTGTTTATATTGGTCATCATTGAAATTTAGATGGAGAAAACAAAAATTCCAAAAAAAATAATGAGTCAATATTCCAATAATTGACGTTATTTTTATTTATTGATGTATTGATTCATTTGGTGACACATGAAACTCAACTAAAATAATAATTAAGAGACGCATTCAAATGAGTCTTAAAAGTAAATCTTATACTAATTAATATTAAAAATGAATACAAAGTAGGCATAGAGGAAAGAAAGAAAGAGTAAAGAAAGAAAAAACAAATAATAGCAATTAATGTACAAATAAAGAAAGAAAGAAAACAAAAACCTTGTAAATTATAGCAAAATGTATAGCGAAACGCTGACTGACAGTGCTACAGCATAATAATAAAAACGCCGAGTCATTGTCTGGATTGTTGGCGTGACAAATCCTCAGAGTCTGAGCACTTTTATAATGGTATTAAATATCGCTTTATATTAAATATCAGGATGATGATGATGATGATCTAGTTTTCGAGTCAGGATGTAAGGGATGTGCAGACGATCTCAGCAATAAGTTCACCGCAATACGAATACGAACACGTATTTTCATTAATATGTACACAACTAGGGCAGAGGCACACCCACAACTACTACAGATCCAAATTGCAAGGGAACGCGTAAGTCATTGCAAGCATGCAAAAGCTTGACAACCGATATCAGTAAACAAGACCAGATAATTATCGAATCATAGTAAGATGTTAAGATTGCAAGTTAGCTTAAATAAGTGTATCAAGAATAGGTGTTCCGATTGACTTCAAAGAATCCGAGATTGAGCCCGTAATTATATTTGCACTGACTAAGCTTAGCTAACGAAGATGAAGTGGCTGGAGAAGTGGTTAGGGACATTAAAGTAATGCGGACGAATCGAATAGAATCCCTAAATCGATTAACGAATCTAACGAATCTAACGAATCGAACTTGCGTTGATCGATGATCGATCGACTCAGTCTTGAATGATTTCCTCCTTGAGTAGGAAAGTTTCTCGTATTTTTTTTGGTTTAATTTCATAAAATTTAACGAGGACCATGTAACCAAATTATTTAACTCACTTGGAAGATGATTGACGATTGCGATTCCAAGGAGAAGGAAGAAAACAGTTTAACATCGTCAGCGTACATTTAGATCTGGTTGGATTTAATCACCGAGGGGAGATCATCAATGTTTACATCAAATAAAAGAGGTCCTAGGTGGCTGCCTTGAGAGAAGCCAGACGTCACGGGAAATTCATGCGAGATGATGAAGTTAAACAGAACTTTGAATGATCTGTTATCCAGATAGGAGCCTATCCATTGCATTAAGTGCAAAGGGAAGCCAGAGGTCTCGAGTTTAAAGATCAATAAGTTATGGTTAACCAAGTCAAACTTGCTTACTGACATCCATATATACGACACTCGTGCGAGAACCACTATAAGAGCTTTGAAAACATGGCAAGTAAATATTAAAAGATTCGTAACAATCGATCTTCCTTTCAGGGAGCCATGCTCGAAAGAAGAATCATGAGATTTGATAGCAAAAGCTAAACGCTGAGTTTAACAACAGTTCCAACATTTTAGGTAAGACACTCAACTTGGCAATGCCTCTTCAGTTCGGAACGCGATGTCTGCTCTCACATTTGAGATTTGGAATATAAGAAACTACTCCTCCAACACAGAAGGAAAAACAGGTGATTTCGAGGAGTAATTAAAAATCATCGAAATAGCACCACATGGCTCATCAGAGCATAAGCATGATTTGAGTATAAATGGTGGCATCACATCAGGTTCAGGCGCACAACTATATTCTAGAGACCTCATGAGACCCATGTAACCCCGTGGTTTTTTGAAATGATGAAGCTAGGAATCGAAACCGAGATAGTGATCAGATACCGATAGTTGACAGTTAAATCGGAATCAGCAGTTGAAAAATTTCGTCGGAAGTATCCATCAAAGAGATTCGAGGCTTCCATAGTCCTCCGATGGACTCGGAGCCATTGAAAGAACCATGCCAGGGATTAGGGAGGTTTTTCTTTTGGAGTTGACGAACTTCAAAAAATGTCCAGGATTACCGAGCAGTGGGCATTTTATCAATTGAAGGTGTCTGCAATAATACTGCTGGTTAAAGTATTTAAATCTAGGCCATGCAGTAGAATAGGCGAAGTCGTCATAAGACGAACCACTTTCCATTTCTCCAAATTTCAGAAAAGTTCATTTTTCCTATTTAATAGTCTTCTGAAACCGCACATGCACGGACACATGCTGCGAAGACGAGGTTGCAGAAATTATTATTAAATTATAAAAATATTTCGGAACGTATCTGCAATAAAATTGATCGTTGAGGTAATTAGATCTATGCGTTGCCTGAGTGTAGAGGAAATAGTGATACATTTTTTGAAAAGTTTGTTTTTCCTATTCTTGTAATATTTGATGCCCTTATCTATGCTTTTGTACAGATTTACAGAATGTTACGTAACTGTTAATGAAATAAATTTTTTTTTTTTTTGATTCGTTTTTCGCTTCAATGTACATTTCTTCGTCTAAATAGACATTGAAAGTAATTATAAATTTTAAACAAATACAAATACCGTTTGGCCGGGTGAGTCCAAACTGTTAGGCACCCTAAACTACTTTGCTCAATCCAGACATTCAAAAATTTTCATGACAATGCATTAAAACTTAAACGTAATTTTTGTGTGAAGGCATAATTGTTATGAAAGCCCTCAGCCTTCCTATCGGTGGATGCTGAAAAGCGTCAACTAACGAGGGTCAAATTTAGCAACTCAAGGATTTTCGTATTTTCCACTTGCTTCCATCATAAACAAGTACAAATTAGACTTTTTCTTGACTTAGAACGGTTGGCCTTTAAATGGAGAGCCTCTTTACATGGCTAGTGCTAAGTAAAGGGGAGAAAGGGGAAAAAGTTTTTCATTTGATCCAAATCAATTTATATCAACTTATTCTTCCGAATCATAAAATGTCAATAAATTGAACATTTTTTCCATACAAGGGCTTACTATGTCCTTCCTACACAGGCTATATTAAGTTAGTGTAGACGTATGTAACACGCAGAAGGGCTCAAGATAGACCGACTTTTCATTACACCGTTCGATTCGGAATTGTAATCTAAGTCTGTCTGTCCGTCTGATGGCTGCCCATGTCAATTTGTGTTCAAGCTACAGATTGCAATTCTTGATTTTCATTTTGATGAAGTTCGGTACAGCGACGGGTTTTGACTCAAGGACAAACGCTATTGAAAATGGTTCAGACCGGTCCACTTTTTCGACCACTCCCCCATACAACGCTGTATTCAGAAAAATCGTTATATTGGCAAAAAATTGTAATTTTTAAAATTTTAATAAAAGGCGGGTCTGTCTTAAGCCCTTCTCGGTATTACATGTCCGCTGTATCACAAGTGGTGTAGGGTACTGCAATAGATTTCATTATGCGAATCGTTTCATATGCACGTCATAAGCATGTTTTTCTCTTTGATATCTTTTCTCGTATTTTTCTTGTTCAGCCTACAAATTGCAATTTTCGTCGTATGTCGATGATATTTGTTGATGAACCGATCAATTTTAATAAAAGCATCAAGGTTTTGAAGTGAACGGGGCCTAATTTTGGTTATTTTATGTTGAAAATTGAGATAGAAATTAATGACATAATGACTTGATTTTGGTAAACTCGAGTCATCCATGTGGACGTATCTTTCGAAAAGTTGCCCATTTAAGATTTCTCATATCCGAAATAAGTCTTCAGACACCGTAACGCGTTATGATTTTTGATTCTGATTTTATGATGAAGACAATTGACTAAATGTCCTAAGCGATATTTAATAGCTGTTCTGGGTCCAAATACAATATTTGAACTTGCTCGGTGCACGTTGTAGTTTGCTTTGTAGCGGGGTTTTGATGATTTTTGATAACCACACTGTTTAGTTTCAGGATCGTTTGAAAGCCTGTTTGATTGAGCGATTAGATAAGTGAAACAACACAACTACAAGCACTAGCGATAGTCCACTAATAGAATCCTCTTTTTGGGACTTGAATTTGGATTTTTTTATTTTCTGTAGGTAGGTGTTCCGATAACCGAAGGGCAATATTTAAATTACTTCCAGTTTGGATGCCTTTTGTTTGCCGAGTACGCAAAAGTTGATTCCGTGTTCATGAAGTATTGAAAATACTTCATGTTATTGTTTATCATCCGAAACCGTAGCAGACGTGAATTGGCCAATATTGAGATTATGTTCGATCTCTGTAGGTGTTATGCGCCTAACGGAGTAAAGTAGAGCAACGATTCGAATGACGAGTTGGCCTGATCGGATATTTACAAATTTCTTTTAGTACGATTTGTATAATAATTTTTGATAATCATAACGCAAAACCCTTCGACTTCGGCTGCATCGGAATCTTTATGTAGAATTATGCATAGATAGATACCATGGCCAGTTTCTTATCATTCTATATATAACGAAAATTAACGCATTCTACGGTGTTGTCTAAAAACGTTTAACTATTCGAAACGTTTTTTTCAAATCGAAAGTGCAAAGATTTGTGCAAACGTTTTCTAATACATTTTTTTATTTAACCTATGAAACGCATTTGTTTTAGTATTGAAAAAACAAAATATATTGAAGTAAATATTTGGCGCTTCTAATTTGCCTTAACTATGATTTCTCATTATTTTGTACACTTGTGTCACAGGTACTTGTGTTAGCTTTTTGCGTATGTATGCAACACCCAGAAAGATTCGATAGGTCGTTAGACTTATCTAATGTTACAGCGATTGTTCCACAATTACTTTTTGCATCGATCTGTTTTTGTCTGTCCGTTTGTCTCTCTGCCTCTCTGCCTCTCTACGTGGGTTTCTTGTGTTCAACCAATAGGTTTGCAATATTTTTGCAACCTATTTTGATGAAATTTGATACAATGATGCGTCTTAGCCCAAACATGAACACGCTGTTGAAAAAGAAACGGTTCAGATTGGATCACTTTTTGGACCATTTTCCATATGACACCTTATTTTGAAAAGTCGTTATTTAATTAACTGTATTAAACGAATTGATGCGGGATATTTAATGGTGGGCCACGCCCCACTACAATGTTTTCACTTGTTTTACGATAATATTTTCATAGAATTCCCCAACAATTCTATAAGAATTTCAAAAATGTATTTCTTTTATAATTGCAGCAAAGCACTTCTGAGTTTGTAAGAAAACAAGAGGATGTGTTGCGCCAAACAATTTCACGAAATAGATTTTTCTAAATATATGGACTTTTATATCAAATATCAGTAGACACCTAAAAATAAGTTTATCTTCTTTAAACAGATCGACAATTAGGTGTAAAAACCCGTTTTTGGCATTCCTGCAGTAACAACGTCAAGGTGCTTTCTAGTGCCCATGCACTCACTGCTGCTATGGATATTTCAAATATTCATAGCAGTGGTGGTGGATGATCGCGATTACAAATTTTTTGCAGCAGCATTCCTTGCACACCACATATTCAACAGGTCGAGTGTGTGCGAAAACGCTATTCAGGACCGTTATGCCGTTGCTTTCAAATTGCGGCGCGAACATAATGATTCGTACACTACAACGTATCCCGTTAACTTTAAACATCCATTTAGCAATGGTTGCCTATATTGCTGCCGCATTGGCCTCATCATTGCAAATAATCCACACTTCAAGCAGCACCACCACCACAAATTTTCACGTTCGTAAGGTGAATATCTCTGCAACATCAACGATCGCAACAGCATCGAATGCTACCACGAAATACTCAGAGGCTATCTTGCTATTCGATAACTGTTCACAAGCACACTGTCTACATACTAATGAAAGTCTCGCCATTAACGGCGAATTATTATTAAATGCAACTACGAACGCCACAGATTTTACCGTAAGTAGGTAAGTAAGTAATGTAGGCTTTCAGCTCTAAAGAGCGTGAAAAAGAGAACGTTCCCAAGCGTACAACTAAATAAATATGAACGATTTCTGACGATCAAACACACACACACTTCCACATTATTTTTACAAATTTGTATTTTCAGTTCGCATCCTCTGGAAAGTTACAAAGGGCTTTACGATGTTTCTTATATAGCGAAAACAAATCCATTTTGGCTGCAATTCGAACCGCCAAGTGATGAATTATTCTTCATTATGGGACTCATCTATTGCATCATATCGAGTGTGGGTGCTGCTGGTAACACTTTAGTTATATTTATGTTTGTCAGGTAAGTTCATTCACCAGCCAGAAATCGCGATTTCATTGAAATAGTGTTTAAAGCCGTTAGATTGTCTTTCTATTTATACCCCAAACCCTACCACTTTTGTAATAGATTATATATGATAAGTGTGCTAAATGGGGACCGGATGAGTTCACGTTTTGGGTATCTCCTAATCTAAGGACTTTCAATAAGTGCATGTCTTTGCATGAAAATAAGATCGACATTTTTAATGCATTTTTGACTAAAGCAATTTCCTTGAGCGGTAAGGAGCGTTCAAAATTTTTTTGATTGTGTAATAAATTTCTTGTATAAGTTCCCGCCATTAGAAATGCCTTTCAACAGTCAAATAATATTCCTCATGCTCTTTCTTCGAAGATTGTTGGGCTTTCTTTGAAGTGAATCT
Organism: Glossina austeni; assembly: GCA_000688735.1. Classification (NCBI taxonomy): domain Eukaryota; kingdom Metazoa; phylum Arthropoda; class Insecta; order Diptera; family Glossinidae; genus Glossina; species Glossina austeni. Next base: position 55,208 of record KK503001.1, on the reverse strand, counting down.
TTCGCTGCGTCTGTTCTGAAGACAGAATCGCGCATTTTACACTTTACGTGACATTTCCACTGTCGAATGTCATTGCAATCAACAATAACACGATTTCTTAGCTGAAATATTGAAAGCTTTCTCCTAATCGCTTTCAACCCAATATCTACGTCAGTCGGCAGTAACCACATTAAAGTAATTGTTGTTCGAAAACACGATTTTTAAATAAACATAAAGATTTTGAAGGCATGTCCACTAACATATTAAAGAAGTTCGAAAGCAAGGGGGAAATAGATTAGGCCACAACTTTCTCTCGCACCCACCCTTTGCGCAAGCACCCACGAATAAGTTGACCTTTCGTCAAAAAGACTTCTTTCAGGTACACTTTTGGAACACTTTTGTTGCACTCTAGGAAGTTCCAACGAGCAAACCTTGCGCTAACCAAAAAAAAAAGAAGCGGTCTTTCCCCGTCTTTGAAATCAATCTGAACCATAGACATACTCAGACGAAAATTGTTAAGCCATTCATTACAGCCATTCAACGGAGGAATCGAGCACACATTTTGCATCGCTATTAATGTGCGCACTTGAGCGAAGTGCTTATGTATAGAACGTTTTACAATTTTTTTTTTGTTTTTTGCGTTTTCTACGCATTGCAGATGTAAATCGTTACGCACTCCGGCAAATAAATTGGTCATCAATTTAGCGATTAGCGATTTGATAATGCTATTAAAATGTCCCATTGCAGCTTATAATAATTTTAAGCGAGGACCTGCCTTGGGTGAATTAGGTAAGTGAAATGGTTTACTTTTCCCCTTTACTTTTTGTTACCCATCCATTTTTTCCATCTTCTTATTGTACAGCTTGTCGCATTTATGGCTTTCTGGGAGGACTAAGTGGCACTGCTTCTATTGGCACCTTAACTGCAATCGCTTTAGATCGCTACAATGTGGTTGTCCATCCCTTAGATCCATTACGTTACACTTCCAAGTTGCGAACCCATATTATTATTATAATCATTTGGTGCTACAGTTGCCTGTTCAGCATCATACCGGCGCTTGACGTTGGTCTTTCAATTTACGTACCGGAAGGTTTTCTAACCACATGCAGTTTCGATTATCTAAATCGAGAAATTTCCGCGCGCATATTTATGTTTGTCTTCTTCGTGGCTGCCTGGTGTATTCCATTAATAATAATTTGCTCTTCGTATTTTTACATCCTAAGGGTCGTATTCGCGGCAAATCGAATTCAGTCAAATCGGGACAAGAACAAGACTGAACAAAAATTGGCGATAATTGTGTTTCTGATAATAGGGCTATGGTTTGTTGCTTGGACGCCATACTCGATTGTAGCCATGCTGGGCGTGTTCGGTCAAGAGCAATATCTAACGCCAATAGGCTCCATGATACCAGCTCTGTTTTGTAAGACAGCAGCTTGTATAGATCCCTATGTTTACGCCGCTACGCATCCACGTTTTCGCATGGAATTTCGACGTTTAATCTATGGAACGAATCGCATAAAACGTTCATCGACAATACGATCTTCAATTTTAACCCGATCATCAACAGTTCGACGCTTGCGTACGAACAGCGATGCGTGCAACCGTACGCATGATATGCCAGAAAGCGTAAACAATCTGAGCTTATCGGTGGTGCCCGAGTTGAAAGAAGGAAATGACGACTATGTCAAGGTAGTACAACCAGACCCTGCTCATATACATATACAACAAAGTCAATTTTGAATATGAAATAAGAATTTGCTCATTTAGTTAATAATAATAACAATACGATATAGTACGGATCGTATATTCTAATACTAGACGATCTGGACCAGGGAAGACAAATGTAAGACAAGTGCGTTCTTAACGAAAGTAAAAATAAACTAAGAATGAAAACAAAAAGGAAAAGTCAGTCTACACACATATAATGTTAATGTTAAATATACAGAATATTTTTGTTATGATAGATATGTCTCTATATTGTATGTAAATGTATGTGTTTCAAATGTAATGTAAATAATAAAAGACATGTTGTTGAAATATTTTGAAAAGAACATAGAGAAGAAGAACAAAATTTACACACATTACAATTTTATTTCTCTTCTCTTGTCTTCTTCTTCTTATTGTTGTTATTGGCGCGTTTAAAACCTTTCAACTTGGAAATATTGGTTGCTTGCATTAATTTTGAGAATTTTCAAATTTCGCTTGAGAAAAGCATTTACTTTGCTTTGCATGCACATGCATGAACATGACGATGCCGCGTTGGAAGACACGATATTGATGTGGCAGCGGCAGAATCATCGAGCAAAACCTTACGACCATCGATATTCCGCTTCCGGTGTCGAAGTGAATGGCAGGCTTGTCCGCTTGTCATCCGCTAGTCACAATACGCCACAGAAATCGCTTCGTTTCTTTTCTGCCCGACAACCAAAGAAATCGCGATGCTGATGAAACGGCATTTTCAGTTAACTCATGTGGTAGCCATCTTCCCTCCTTTTCGATCTTCCCTCCTTTCGATCACGTGTAAACATCTAGAAATAGTTGATTCATCAACCGCTAAGCTGAGTCTTCATCCAATAAGACTTGCAATTCATTGTAGTCGAACTCTTTTTTTGCCTCTCCAGGCCGTTCTTTGCCATTGACATTGAGATCACCAAACCCAACAATTGAGATATGATGGAGCAGCAACCACCATATGCTTCTAAGCTAAGAAAGGCTTCGATGGGCTTCAATAGCAGATTTCTTCAAAGCAATGTTGAGCGCTCCATGATTCGCTTTGGCGATCAATAATATAAAAAATGGAAAATTGGTATTTTGAGTATGAAAAAAGTTCAAAATCATCCATACGGTACTACTTACAGGTATTTCTCGTTCCTTTATCATTTTTCCCTGTACGAAATCGCTTTTCAAAATAAACGCCAGCATCTTTTTATAGAGAAAGTTTAATAAAAAATACTCGGAATCTCATTAAAGGATAAATATAACCGTGATTATCCCCAGTCTAAAATGTCCTCCAATAATATGGACTCAAAATAATTTCATTGCTTTCACAAACGCCAATAATTCTGTTTAGTATCCTGTCTGTAAAAGTTTTCACAGACTGATTCAAAGAGGACCGAAATAAAGGATAAAAAATCTTTACTTAAAAAAAATATCTTTATTCCGTTCCGTTAAGCACGACTTGGTCCATTGATCGCAGCTTGACAAAGGCTTAACTCTAAAGCTATATAAACTATGACTGTTCTCGTGAGATGACTGTTCTCTATCAATGGTTTACAAGGAAACTTAAGGATAAATGGAAATTTTCATAGCATGTACTCACTCAACACTACTGTGAGAAATTTACTCAACTGTAACTTACCAGTGAGAGGAGAGAGTAGAGAGGAGGGAGTGGAAGGATAAGATAACAAATATGAAGAAATAACAGTAGGGGCGTAGCTGCCGCAAAGGACTTCTGCTTGAATGCCCTTTTCTACGCATTTCTGTAAATTATTTACTCGAAACAAACTCACACTCAACGCCCTTAGTCCTTTTATCAAAACTGTTAATGTTTACGCCTTTTTTTCTTGATAATTGCAAAGATCGTGTAATTAAATTTGATATATGATTTGCCACAGCCTTTGCTACTTCGAGAATCAAAGTTATCCACAACAACGTTACCCTTTTGTTTTCCCCATCTTGCGTGCACGCTCAACTACATAGCTCAACTGATAGTTTGTATAAAAGAAACTTTTTTTTGAGATAACAATATTGATATTGATGGTGGTTGAGGTATACCTACCTACCTACGCTTCGTTGACTTTTTTCTCTTTGGCCCGGTAAGTAAGACAATAAACTTTCACAACAACCCAATACCAAATTCTAATAAAATTCGACAAATTTTAATGCTTAAGTCAGTGGTTTCCAACCTTTTTGTACCGTCGCCCCCCGCCCCTTTTTAAAAAAAAAATTAATGCGCCCCCCTTTAAAAAACAAATTGTTGCGTCCCGTTAATTTATCTAAAAATCAACTAATATTATAATTTATTTAATGGGCTACAAAATATATATAATATATAATTAATACTACTACAACATAAAAATTTAATTTAATTAAATTAATTTTTTTTTTTTTTTAATTTTAATTAATTAATTTAATTAAATTTAATTTAATAAAGCACAAATTTTCTCAAACCGTGGTATCATTGAAGAAATCGCGGTTGATATTTTGGAAACAGTTACATGTCCCCCTTGCAACAGTATCGCGCCTCACAGGTTGGAAACCACTGGCTTAAGTCCTTTTTACAACTGTCTCGGGATTCCACAATTTTCGATTCAATTCGAAGTGACCGCGCTATTTCTGCTTCTTGTTTTTTCGCTCAAACCTTGAAATGTTGAATTGATATTGGAATGATTTTATATATAAAATGGGCATAAATATGAAATTATTATTAAGAAAGTTGAATAATAAAAAAAAATATTATTTTTTATTTTTTTGCGCAAATTCTCTATAAACCTCTTACCCGCTTCCTTTCTTTCCATACCTATTGAGACGGAATATACATTTCGTTTCAAATCTTAAAAAAAAAAAAATGTTGAAGCCCAAAACGAGGGCAGAAATATAAATAAATAAGTACTGTGTGCTATAGAGCTTTGTGTAGAGCTCCAGAGCGATTTTGTAAAGAGAATAGACGGCAATCGAGCTTGTACTCGTTGTTTTCATTAGTTAAAGAAAACAATTATTAAGACAACAAGATGAAGCAGTAAGTCAGCGATATAAGACCAATTCTTCTTCTTTTTAAAAAGGTAATGAATAATGAATGCATACACAGAAAATGTTACTTACACGAAGTAAATTCTTGCTCTCATCCATCATAACCGAAAAGTTAGAAAATCGAATAAAATTTTCAAAAAGGTAAATATATATATATATATATATATATATATAGGGACTATAAATAAATATAAATATAAATCTTGTGTTCTGTATATTATGGCGCTCTAAGAGGCACAAAAATCGAACGATATTGACGAATAGTAAATGACTTTGGAAATGCATTCGATGATGATGCGAGTGAATGAGTGAATAGTAAAAGTTGTGAAGAAGCATAAATCATTTTTTTGGGCAAACGCAATATATATATGTATATTTATATATATATGTGAGAACGATATACAATAGATTTGTAAAGTTAATATATTGGTCAACAATCGCCGGGATAAAAGAAGTTCCTCGAAGAAAGCCATAATCAACCCAAAGACTCTCTAATCAATACTTTTCTTACTGAGCTATTTATTAAGATCCTTAACATAGGGTACAGTTTCGAGATGTCGAGAATGCGGTGACAGCACTTCGAATTTCAATTCATGTAATTGTGACTCTGCAGTCGTTGTCTTGTGATACAGCACATATTGTACACTGTGAGTGTACAACGCGGTACACATTATGAGCAAGAGCTTATCCCCGCGAACTAGTGAATACACTAACTACCATTTCGTATCTTTAAGATTTTAGATAATTCTTAGTTTCTTTCTTTCTTTCATTTCTCCATTATTGGCAAAGATTTTCAAAAATTTTTTTGACATTTTCTGTTGTAATCGGTGTCCGAATCAACTGATTTAAAATTAGCAAACCACCGTCAAACTGCTCCATGCGATGAAGCGGAGTGGTTTTAACTGATTTAGAAGAAATTTGGATATTTTCACCATTTTGTACCCACTGTATCATGCCCACTGTAACTCGGACACAAACGATTTAAGTCGCACGATGACGACTGACAGGCATCGTTTGACGACAGCCACTTTTTAAAAACTATATAAATTTTTTTTCTTAGAGATAACGTATGTGTGTGTGTGTGTGTGTGTATGTGTGTGATACGGAAAATCTATATATATAGAGATACATTACTCATGCAAATATGTTACGTCTAAGCCCTATCTAAAATATGTATGAATATATGTTTCTGCCAAATAATTTCTCGTAACGGGAAGATCGTTCAAATTGTTATAGAAGATGAGTTTTCAACTCTTCACTAAACTGCACTCTTCTTAATTGGTCGAGTTTGAAAGCCAACAACAATGTGTGCATACTGTGTGGTACTGTATGTGTGTTTTAATAACACGAAACACAAGTGTACGCTTTAATAGGAAAACACTAACAGCAAAAACAGCAAAAGAAGAATCCGTTTAGTATGGGCTTCTGACCGCCTTCTTAATAATTTATGCTTTAACGACTGACTATTTATTCATTTCTCATTCGCTTTATTGTCAATTTTCTCATTCACTTTGAAAATAGTTAAAGCAAATAGTTGTTGTTGGTTACGGTTTCGTTTCTGTTTCGTTCGCTCTCGTTGTTCTCGTTGTTCTCGTTGTTTTTTTACAAAGCAAAGGTAAGCGCTCGATAGCAAGAAAGAAATTGCATAGTTTGTCTGTACCTAAGTCTCATATATATATATATTGCTAGACATATATATATATTAGATAAACTTTTCAAATATGATCAACTGAAATAGTTTTCGATAAGAAGAACGTGTCTGTCCATGTTTTGCTTGTAATTTGAAGTTAACGCGCACAATGTTATGAGTCGCTTCCTCCAATGATTCCGGTTCAGTATGCTTCCTGCTCGAACTAAAAATTGAAAAGTAATGTATGCCTTCTGCTTAGTGTTCCATATCACGTCACTATCTTAGCCGTCTCCCCACCCAGTGGACGGCATTTACTTAGCTGCACATCAAGCCTGAATAACGGTTTTATAGTTGTGTTCGCTGGCACGACTGAGGCTGACGATTAGTCGGTATGGACTCGCCTTTCTGCGTTTAATAAATGACCTGCATGTGGGGTCGTACTTTCGTACTTTTTCGAACAGCACTGGCTGAGTTCACACATTAGCCCACAAGCATTAGAGAGCATCATCCTCGATGGGCTGAGATACAATCATAGAAAACACAAACAAACAACGTATGCATGCAGCACATCCTAAATATCTATTACTTTAATATCGAATCTTGTTTAGTATTTTTCTAAATTCATGTTTTAAATTTGGATGCCCGTTGCTTTTGTGTATGCATTCATTTTAGGAAACAACGTTTTCGATTCTCCTGTGATGATTGCGCTATATATATATATATATATATATATATATATATATGTCTGCATTTTGCACTTAACAACTAAATGTTTGTTTTTTTTTTTTTTGTTTTTGTTTTTCGCTTTTAATTATTATTATAAATCATTCATTTTTCATAGACTTTCTCTTATGGAATTTGCAAAGTTTTCTGTTTGTTTTTAAGTATATGATGAGTGCTTAGATTTTTATTGTAAGCATGTATTTAGCAGCAACATCCGCTTCTTTAAATCCATTTGTTTTGTTCTGATGCATCATTTTCCGCTCTTTGTTTTTTTTTTTTTTTTTTTGCTCTTTTCTACATACCCCGCACACAATGTGGGTTAGTAACTTCTGTGGTTATTCTCTATACCGCATGTAATAACAGAATTTGTATAGAACATATGTACGTATGTGCGTCCACTTACGGCCTTTTTAAAATTCTTTATAGGAAGTGTTTAGATAGATAAGATTAGAAAGCTACAGTTCATATATACACTTCACAGGCTCTGTGGACATCACAATTTAATTTCATAAGTATTCACGATTCGTCTTCGAAATCTAAGTGTAGCTTGTGTCTTACATGTCTTTAATTTATCAGACATCGGCTCAATAGATGAATAGATGAATAGATAGATAGATGAACATATTCATGCTTATTTTCAATGGTTGAAAGGGTAAATCTTGTAGATCGATAGCACCATTTTTCTATTCACGAATGTAAAGCAAGATTGCTTTTTATTGTTTTTGATACGCCTTTGAACACAGCCTCCAAACACTGATGTTGGGTAACGTTGGGCATTCCTCTCATTCCTCTTTAACTTTGGATACTGCGTAAGTATATAGAAGCAAAACGCTATGCCGCTATTTGTATTTAAAAGACTGCGTTCAAAAAATAAGGGGAATTTTAATTTTAAAAATACATTTTTTTTTTGTTCGGTTCATGCACGGGCATCTCACGGACATTCTCTTTGCCAATTTATTATTTGATTATAATGATTGCATTTGTTGTTGTTGTTGTTGTTATTGTTGTTATTATTATTATTATTATTGTTGCTGTTAGTGTATAAGGAATCTTTATGAAAAGAAAATTTTATGAAATTTTATTGTAAAACATGTGCAGATACAATGTGCAGGAAGAAAGTCTTGTGATGATGACAATGAAACAACAACGTAACCAAAAGCGATAATAAGCGATAAAAGGAATTTCAAAGACAATAAGAAAGTAAAAAAGTAAGGCATGCGACCGTCCATCCGAAGACCATCAATCTGGAGCGCTGAGGAAAATATTAACAAAATCAAGCATTTTTTTGTATTCAGCAATGCTCGATGAAATATCAGAGCATAGGCAGGTGGGTACTGTTCGAATATCAATTACAAAACATTCAATTCATTCAATTTATTATAGCAAAACTAAAAGTCTTCTCGTCTTATTCCAAATCAACTCATTTATTATTTTAAACACAAAGACCGGTCAGAAGTGTTTGCAAAAATATAAAAATATTCTGTAGATGGAGTGATGTGCGATGGGTTAAGGATTACGATCGAGAAACAGCTCTACAATCAAACGAATATTGGAAACCGAACAACATTAAAACAAGTCATCAACAAGTATCATAAAGAGTTGCTTGCAGAAAGTCAAGCAGTCAGTAGCACGAAATTATCCACCAAAAAAAATTTGCCAAATTTATGCCAAAACTATTTTTGGACATGAAATTTCTATTAATCTATATATAATAACTGATGACTGTTGCAGCAATCTAAGGAGACAACGTTTCCATTGCTATTCGAAGCATAAAATTTTTCAAAAATAAAAATTCCACTTATTTTTTGAACATAAGAGCAAATTTTTTAAAGCTAAAAGCTTAAATTGAGCAGACGTGCTTTGTTAGCTAGTACAGCGCATTTCTTTCGTACTCTCTACTCCTTCGCCAACGTTCGCATAGTGTTTTTTGCAATGCTTTTGATATTAAAGTAGTAAGTATTTCGCAGGCTATTTTCTGCAGGATATAACTTAGACATCGCTCTGTGCAAAGACATGATATAAATAATCGAGTATCGAGTATCGAGTATCGAGTATCGAGTATCGAGTATCGAGTCTTTTTTCGGCGGCACAAAATCTAACGCCATTCTATTTCAAATTGGTATTGGTATTGACATGTTATTAAATGTTATTAAATACGAATGAATGTTAAATTCCGCTGTTATCGCTACCGTTGCACGGTAAATTTTAATGTATTTGTCGAGACAAATTAGCATTACCATCGATTGTAGGTATATACCTCACATAATTATAAAGAAAGCAGTGAGAGTGTGCAGCAACAACAGCAGAGCAGAGCAACAAGAACTTACGAAAGCTATTACGTAGAGAGAAAGAATAAAACCTTGCTCTCAAAATAGTCATGAACAGCGAATCCGATGAAATGCGTTGAGTTTTATGTGCAATTTCCCTAAAAAAATGTTCAAATGTTTCAAATTTTCTTGTGAAAGTTAGCAACAACAACAAAATTTCCAATATGTTGTTTGCCCTCATTAGAGAAGAAATATTGTGCGCATCATTTCAGTCTGAGATAGATAGATATTAAAGCGTTCATTATTTCGGATGCACTTAAAAGATAAAATTTATTATAATACCGAAGAGAGAGGATTTTGCTTTTTTGTGTTTTTTTCTGTTTTTTCTTTACATAACAAACAAATACTTACTAAAATAATAACAAATTATTGCAGACTAAAAATTAAAATTAAAAATTTTTCGAAGCTGTGAGAAAAGTTAAAATAAATTTGAATAGTGTGTGCGTGTGTGTGTGTTGTTGTGTATATGTCTATATATATATATATATATATATATATATATATATATATGTGTGTGTGTGTCTATGTATTCGTTACATTTATTACACATTTGTTATAAAATTTCCTTAGAATCGTTTGGAATGTTTTTTGAGCGAATTATTCTTAAAATTTTGCTGGTTTACCTGCCAACAAAAATTATTAATATTTTTTTTTTTTTTTAATATGAATTATGAAACTTGTGATATATATACGCAAATAGAAACTTAAAAAATTTAATAAGCGAAAATATGTACAAATATACGCGGCAGTATTAATGCTTTTGCACGAAAATTAAATCAATCACTCAATCGCAAGAAAAGAATTTAAAAACAATAAAAAATAAAAATGAAAATAAAAATGAAAATAAAAATAAAAGCAAAATCTAAACCACGTTTCTCTTTTAAACTAAATTGTTGCATAATTTTTTACCCCGTTTTACACATAAAAGAAACGACTGGTAAAAAATAAAATTTTAATTTTTATCCATTTTGTTTACAACATCGGTATTAGTTGCTGGAAGTCCCTGCAGGTGTAAACAAGCATTGTATTGTCTTGTAGTGTGGTGAGCAATCCGTACTGAGACTTAACAAAATCTATTGTACTCGCTCGTGCCCTTAGCCTCTCAATTTTAGCATCTTTATGAATCCCACCATTTTCTTAGGCTCGGGGCGTCCCGCCACGTTTGGCGCACTAAAGTACGCTCGCCAAACACGTTTTCTTCGCTCCCTCGCTGAGTCGGCATGAATCGGTATCTGTAATATCAATATTTTTCAGGCGGTACATGAGCGATGAGTGAGTGAGCATCATGTCACTCCGATAAATCCAATAACTTGCGTACTTTGCCAGAAGATTTAATAAGTCTTTTAGCTTCCCGTTTGGTAATTTTTTTTTTTATGCCTATAGCGTAACGATATTAGCCTCTTGATGTGTCTCTTTGATATCGTACAGAAAGGTTTCGGACCTATCATAGCGCTGCGGGCTCCCTTGCTGGCTAGACAGTCAGTATTGGGTTTGCTACGTTGGGTTTGCTACGAATCTTTTATGTCCATCAAGCTGGATCGATTCTTATCAATATTTTAAGACTCAGTAACATGCACAGGTGAATGGAAAAATTGGTGCGAAGTATACTGGATTGCAAAAGATTGATTCTACAAAGACCACATAACGCTTTTACGTGCCGCAACACTTTTCAAAATTGATTCCGGGACTCCCACGTGAGCTAGTTCTCGAACTACGAAGTTGAAAGCTTTCATATTGCTTTAGTAGCTTTTCCATGTGGGCAGCGAAATAGGTACACCCTTTTTAAACTTGTGAAAAGTAATGCATTTCGTAATAATGGAATAAGGAAATGCGGCATAAATTTTTATTTTTATACTAACATTAGATGGGATGATCACATCATCGTAGCGAAAGAGAAGGGTGTCTATTTCATCAGCCGCATTACTAGGTTGGTCATAAAACTTCACCACGAAAAAAGTATTGAGAGATGCGAAGCGATTAAAGAAACTTCTCCTGCTCTCGATAATCGCACGATATTTTTAGCAAAGAGCGGTGCCTTCAAGTCGTCTAGAGCAGTTCGAATGAATGGATAATTGTTGTTGTATCATCCCGAACTATTCGACGATAATTGGGTCATCGTGCGTTTGCCAGGCCCAAAATAACTAATTAAACGGCAGTTAAATCGGAAATCAAAATTGATTTCATATAAAAGAAACTAACAAATCACTCAATAAGTTCGTAGGATGCCATATAGATGTCGCCACTATTGACGAATCCATTTCACTTGAAGATTGCTACTCTCTATAAATCATATGGACTCGTCAACAGTCAGCCTACGTCGGCATGATATTTCACGAGCGTGTGTTGAGCGTGGTGTTACATTAGGAGTTTGCAAAAATTTTGATCAGCGACTACGTACAGCTAAAAATGATAAGGAAATGGGACCAGAGTATATAACGCTTGATCTTCCTCTACATAAAATAATTTTCATTTAATATTATGGACTTATTCAGAGTACGCCGGCGCTAATCATGGAGCACTGAAAATTCTTCTTCTCCGAAATCCGCTGCCGAAGCCCACCAAACACATTCAGAAGCTTCGGTCCAATTGTCGGTTTTGAGTTCAACGATTTAAAAGTGGCGACATGAATTGACTGAAAATGCGATTTTCTCGCCACTTGTTGCAAGAGTTGTCCAGGATGCGCTACTATAGCTCGAATGGGGAGTTCTGTTACGCCTACCGTACTCACTAGGCATGGCGTCTTCTGATTGCCACTTCAGATGTTCAGATCGGTGCGGCATGGCTTGGCTGGCATGCGGGTCCCCAAATTTGTACAAGTGCGAACATGGGTCGGTGGGTGGACCGCTGTGCTTTCGACAGGACATAGCCATGTTGCCAAAAATATTGTAAAATGTTGTAGAAAATGATGGAAACTATTTTGATTAATATAAATATTGCACCAATTTTCCGCAATAAATGCATTTCCGAGTGCATTCTCCAAGTGAAAAAGTGATCAAAATTTTGGCAAACGCCTAATACACCGACTTTTTAAATGAAGCGAGAGCTTGTGCGTAAAAATGTAACAATGAAGAATTGCAAAAGTTATGTTCGGCTATGGCCGAACTTTTCATTCACCTTCACTTATAAAAAGAATGAAAATCAATAAACTTTCGATACTTTTTACTATCAAGTGGTCATGAGCGATTTTTACCATTTTCGGAATTGGCCGTAAAATATATATAGATAGAGAGAAATTTTTATTAATGCATCTTTTGTAGTTCATGAATAATGAGCACAACACCTTTTTCTCTCGCCTTCGAATAGAAGAAATGCCTTCAGTAATCGAGCGCTTCGGTCGATTTGGTTCACTTTCAACACAAAACCTACAAGGATATCGGATATGTTTCCGAAATTTGAAGCTGATATCTTAATTTTTAGCACAGATACAGATGCAGATGCAGATGAGTAGTTCGACGGGTAGATGGACAGATGGAGAAACATGGTTATATCTATTGAGAATTCCATATTGATCAAGCATACACACACTTTACACGATGTGTTAAATCCCTTTCTGAAATCCCATGCGGCAAATGTCTTAACAAAACGAATATATCTCCAAAAAAATTTCATTACAATGGTTTCTTAAAGACTCTATAAACAAAATTGTGCAATAACGTCACGTCACGTTACCTTTACGCTTAACCGTGGATTCAGCTGGTTATGCTTAAGTTGATTTATTCGCTAATCGAAATATTTCGTTGCGTGAGTGCGTAGAGAACAGAGACAGTATTTTAATATGTAGTTGATAAAAAATAATTCAGGCAATTTTAATACAATAACGATCGCGAACACGATCAATAAAATTTTTAATTTAAAAATTTTCCCGAAGAAGAAAGATAGCTCGTGAGTTTTTTTTCATAATTTTTTTTACTTTAACTACTCAAGCGACTGACTGTAGGCAAAAAATTTCATGGCGGATCGAATTTAATTAAAGTTACTACTTACAAGTGCCTAAAATCTTTCCATCGCACAAAGCTTTAATCCGGTTTTTCTTAACACTATGTTTGTTGAGCCGGCCGTATTTTTAACCGCTTATAGGTCAGGTCTCGACAGATTTCTTCGAAAAGTAAAACCTTTTTACCTAAAATCGATTTCATTTTTTTACTCTGCACCACTTGTATGGCACGTAAGTTTATACGAATGTATACAACACTCAGAAATACTTCAAATAGATCCTTTTATCTAAATTTTTTTATCCTTCAGTTAGCTTTTTGATCTTCCTTTCTCACGTTCAACCTATAGGCCGCAATCGTTGAGATATTTTGAAGAAATTCGGTACACTAACGTGTTCGGGCCCCAAGGACGAACGCTATTGGAAATGATTCGAATCGCACCACTTTTTTGATCGCCCCCCTACAACGCTTTATTTTGAAAAGTCGTTATATGAACTACTGAAGGGTGTTTTAGGGTATTTAATATTGGGGCCGTGGCTCACTATAATGTTTTCGCTTGTTTTCTAAATCGATACAAATTTTTGTAAATGAATCTGTTGTCACCTTGACGACTAAGTGTTCCTTTTTAAAAGGTCCGGCCTCCTACTTAAAGCGATAGTTTCTTCACTTTCAAGCAAAAAGAGGCAAATTTTCATAGGAATTGCTTTCCAAACTAATTGTTTTATCTCTTAGCAGATGTGTCATGGTAAGGACAGGGCTGTTATTAAATCAGTTTGCATAAATCAAGCAGTGCAGATGTTGATGTCAAAAAGCAAACTAAGCTGTTACAGAGATTGTTGTGCGTGTATCGATCGATAGATATAAAAACCTACTAATGTGTAGCAGTGCCTCGAAATTTAATATGACACCTTAACAGACTCAAAAGGGGTAGGAGAAAATTACTTTTCGGCAAAATATTGTTTTGTGCATCAACATAGTCTGCTTTAACGAGCATTTTGTTGTCAAGACTCTAAAAAGACAAAGCCATCAAAGCCGCAATCTCATCGTCTGTCTGTTCTAATTATTTTCTCCTGGAGCATGCTTTTAAAATTTGTCAACGGCTAATAGTTGCTAGGGATTAGATCTGAAAACTGTGATGATGGCTGGGACACTAAGGCGAACTTCCATTGATGCAATCTTGTCATGTCGTGTAACTTTCACGATAAGTAAACGCGGACCCATTTGCAAAAGCGACTTTCTCATGTTCAAGCAGTCAATACCTTTACGGTGTTAAATAATTCCTTCTCTCCTCCTCTTTAACCTTTAAGAAGAATTCTCAGGACTTTGTTGATGTTTTCACCTTTATGCGCTCATCTTGTGATCGTTACGAACTCATTTAAAATTACCAAACCTTCGATAAATGTTTGCTTCCGACGGAGAAGAGTTGCTATAACACTTTTCAAGTTAATGCTGAGTTTGAGCAGCCTTCCCACAGCCGACCCACAAGAAATTCAGATTTTACCATTTTTTCCATTGTTGTGAACATAAAAAAAAACTAGCGTCACTAGCGAACGATCGAATGTCGATATATGAACACTTAAATGTCGAACCAAAATCAAAAATTACTCATATAACAAACTGTTCAGTACGGTTTTTCATGGCTTTTCATTCTCTTTCCGTACGACTTTTCGAACAAGCAAGAGATCCCCACCATTTATGGAAAGATTTAATATTTGCAAACTTAAAATCAATCAAATTTTCTTGGCCGAATATTTGTGTGTGTTTTATCACATAATAGGCGCACAGTGACCGTCTTCGACAAAAGTGCATTGAATCACAAATTTTTGCAATCACTCCCCTATGTAACGCCTTATTTTGAAAAAAAATTTTTAAATTTTAAAATTTCACGACAAAATTGCTGAGCAATATATTCGATATTTCGATGGACTAAATAGATGGGAAAAATTTACATCAGATGGGGCAACCTTTTGATTAAACCTTTAAAGATCTAATTTTTAACATTTCTTGATGAAAATTGGTTTACAGAGAAGAGAAGTCGACGTAAAAACTAATTGCACTAAGCAAAAATATACCTTTACATGAAAACAAGACAACATTTTTGGTGTATTATCACGAAAATGCCTGTCTGTTCGTCTGTCCGTCTGTCCGTTTGAAGTCTGTCCATGTAAGTATATGTTCAAGCTACAAGTCGTAATTCTTGCGACCCAAGGACGAATGCTATTGAAAATGGTTCCGATTGGTCCACTTTTTCGATCACTCACCCATATCACGCCCTAGTCTGCAAAGTCGTTATATAGAAGAAATTATAATTTTTTAAAATTTCACGGCAAAAGTGGCTAAGTAGTAGCATATCGGTATTCCAAATTGGTATGAAAACTTTGGACCGGCTGGGCCAATTTTTTCAACCCCCTCTCATATAACGAAAATTGAAGTTCATATGGCAAAAAGATCTAATTTTCAATTGTTTCATTATGGAAATTAGATCATAATAGTAATTTAAGATAAAAAAATTTACTATATCGACTTTGGACCATCTCGTCCCATTTTTTGCATCCCTACCCTACAGCTATAGATTTTCATGGAAATTGATACTTTTTTTTGAATCCTACGAAAATTTTTGTTTTTTAGGCCAAAGAGGTTTAAGGCTTTACTATATATATATATATATATATCTGTGTGTTAACGTCTGCACCTGGCATGAGCCTTAAGCAAACGGTTTGCCTACAACCATTGGCGATCAATTTAGTTGATTGAGAGCCCCTCAGGGAGAGAGACAATCCACATTGAAGGAGGCTTCGCTACCCTGAGATCCCGCAATAGAAAATGGGTGTGGGCCAAATTCTCGTAGAGTGGTTTACGTCGAGGCCTATCTAAGCACCTCTTAGATAGCTCCCAGCGAAACTTTGTGGCAACCACAGCCACCGCGAATACTCACCGAAGGGCCGTACCCAGCAGTCAGGCAAGATGGCATTCGTCCAGCATTCCGATGGGTAGTGTGCATCTTCCTGCCGGAGCAATCCAATCCTACTTTGGGCAGTCTGACCCCCGCGGACACCCTGTAACTTCTCGGCTTATCGTTCAAGCAAGAACTTACAGCAAGCTTTATAGCTTTCGGTGATCACATACTGTACGCATATAGCACTTGCCTTTGGACTATCCACAGGTCCCGGAAGACCGATCCTTCGCTATCCTTTCTCAAGGAAAATAATGCTTCCAAGGCTGTCGTCGCACAGCACACACACCCAGCTATGCCCCAGCTCACTTAATATCGTTGGCCATCATCATTAGATGACCTCCAAATAGAGAAAGAAATGCTTCTTTTCAATTTAGAAAAGAGAGCACCTTCCGACTAGACCCCTTCCGCTTCCAAAGAGAAAAACCTGTTGCCAGGTTATAGATAGTAAGCCTTAAACCTTTCTTTGCCACTGACTATGCGACTCTCAGAACGAGAGGAAAAAGAGAGCCATAAAGAGTCAATATTTTATAGGGAACACCACGAAGAGGTGAAGTTTTCGGCACATCTATGGGTAAACCAAAGGACCCCACAGTTTCGTTCCCCTTTAAGGCTTTACTATTTCATGATGCTAATGTGATATAAAAATGAATTGGGCTGAGTTTTGAAAACGTAGTATAATTTTTGAAGCTCTTGTGGCTTGGGAAAGTGAGGCTTTATTTGCAAAGAGGTCTAATTTTTAATATATAATTCCATAATATTATCAATCTTTCATATGAAAATAGAGTATGATTTTTGTTTTCTATGGCAAATATGAGAATTGTTTTGAATTGAGTGTGGGCCTAGCCCGACTGTTTTTTTTTTTTTTTTTTTTTTTTTTTTATTATATATTTATATATTTATTTATTTATTATGTATATGCGCATACTTATTTTATTGAAACTTTATATTGAATGGAAATGTAGTGTAATCTATCTACTGATAGACAACATAGAGAAGTGTTACGGGTTTCTTACGGAGATACGCTTTAATTTTCACTTGACGCTCTAAGTAATATCATTATATATGTTAATTACAATTTTCAATTACAATTTGATCTTCTAAGGAAGGGAAGTTGTGCTCACACACAACACAATATATTCACTTTTTTATTGAATTCAAAGAGCAAAGAATTCATTTAAAGAAGCAACTGCTACACGTGTGTGTGAGTGAAAATACATCAGTTGTTAAATTGTATTAAAAAAAACTTTCAATGTTTCTTAATGCATATAAAAAACGACATATCTGTGCTCTCCTTCTTCTACTACTCTTCCATGTAAGGCTTCTGAGTCCACGCTTCTTATTTCAATCTCACTTTGATAATAGATTTTATTCGCTTTGTTCAAATACACCTCGATTTTCCCAAACAGATTTTCTCGAGTTAAAGCATTTTCCAATTATCTTAAACTCATCCAAGATTTAAAATAATTTAGAAAATTTTCAAAATGTAGCAAAATGTGTCTGTGAAAAATTGTTGCCCTTTAAATCGAAGCATTGCGTGAAAACGAATGTAGACGGACGTGGTCTTTAATGAAAAAGGGCGTTGAGAGGGCAAAGTATTTGAAGTTTGAATAATAGAAACAAATAAGAAAAATTGTTTTATTGGCATAACAAACTCGGAATCTATGGCAATTTGTATTATGATTTCAATCGCATGCGTGTACGTATCTATTATACAAAAGAAATCAATTATTATTATTTCACTTTTGCTTCATATCATTATTCGCTTATTTTGCATTTAACAAGAATTCAATTAGACCGAAATATTCCTTTCGACCGATTTTATGAATGAATATAACTGCATTTCCTGCACCTGCTCTATCGTTGTTGCAAATGCAAATCTGAATGTGTTTCGTTGCATACTAAGAATTTCAAAATTTGTTATTCATTGAATCACATTTTAATTGTCAACCCATAAAGTGGTTTCCAACCTGTGCGGCGCGTTACTCTTGCAAGGGCGGCATGTAGCTGTTTCCAAAATATCAAATACAACATTCAAATACAAAACAAAAAAGTGTCAAATAGATGTCAAAAAAATGAATCCAACAGTATACGTAATCCTCACAATCGTCGCCGCGGATTTTTGGAAATACAAATGCTAAAATATCCTACTCTTCATACTCTTCTTCGAATCGAAATATCTCGCTTTCGCGTTTGGAGTCGAGTACCGATGGGGCGTGGAATTAAAAGATAAGCACTTGCAACATCCCGGTTATTCTCGTGCTTACTCGCGCCAAATTTCAGTGAACAGAGGAAGGGGGGCGCATTAATTTTTTTTTTTAAAAAAGGTTGGAAACCACTGCATTAATGCTTTTACTTCTTCATCTCTGCTAGCTACCAGATTGATCTGAGTCAGATTGAATGTAATGAAAAAACAAGTCCAAGTGCGATTGTCTCGCGTATATATAAAGACATCCCTTTCGGTCTTCTTCAAATTTAATACATGAAGAAGCAAAGGACGAAGTGACGCGACTACCGGTATGGGAATTTAGTTTATAACACTTTAGATACTTAGTTAGTTACTAGACTTATTTTACTTGAGCACTTAGTTAGTGCACAGTGAAGACATTGCGGTGCCTTAAGCGCTAATTTGAATGGAGCTAAATTTTTTTTACAAAGTTTCTTAACAACCCACACTACATATTTGGCGACGAATGATCTATAGAGCGTTCTGCTTTTGTTGTTTTTTTTTTTTTTTACTCACCTGTAAGGTTAAGGTTAAATTATAGTAGCATATGCTATATGAGTTAATAAACAGGTTTCTATATCGGTCTTAGTCCAGCTAAAAGATTGCCTTCATCTAGCAATTGTGATGTCTGTTGATTTTGTTTTTCACAAACAGATTCAACCTGATATCATATCAAGATAAATAAATATGACTTTTTTTTTTAAGTCAACTATGGATCACTGTATACTGAGTTAGGCGTAGTTAACTGGGCTTCGTATGTTACAGATCTTAGTAGGGGTTTAAATTGCTTTTATGACACATTCACTGTGAATTTTTCGCGTTACGTGCCTCTTAAGTTGGTTGAAAGTACGCCCAAGTGCCCTCCAGGGTGGACGAAAGAGCCTAATCCCCCTTAGAAAGCATAGAAGTAGACTGTTTAAAAAGTTTAAGAGGAACGGCTGCCCTATTGCTTTCTGTTCCTAGTTGGTTGCCAGAAAGAGATTCGCTACTCTCGATAATAAGTGTTACACACACTTTTTACAAACAAAGAGACTGAATTTTAAAAGGAATCGCAAAAGCTTTTACAGTTTGTTAACTTAGAAAGGAGGGTCTTTGGTTTATCGTCACATACGCATCTTGGTGATATGGAAGCGTCTGATCTGAAATCATTTGAACAATTTTACGCTAATCAAAGCCATAGGGATGTTGATAGCTATCCCTGTTATATCGAGAATTATTTTATTAAACTTTTTTCCCGATACGAAGTTTTTAATGCCCTAGGAGGGCAAAAACTTTTCCTGTCTCCCCGGTCTGGATGGCATCCCTTCAAGTATCGTAATCAGTTGCGCGGATGTTTTAATGAAGCCGATTAAGCCCTTAGAATTTGCTCGCCACGCCCTTGGCTCATTCAAAAATGCCATGCAAACATATGTTATTTACACTGATCTTAGTAAGACGTTCGATAAAGTTAGTCAGAAAGTTGGAGTTACAAATTTTTAAGTTAAATAAAATTGATTTTAATCATGGCCTTGTAGATTGATTTCATTTCTTGTCTCTAATATATGCTGATCATGTCAAGCTGTGTCTCTCCGCACCAAACTTCGAAAACTTCCATCCCCTCCACTATCTCTCCACTATATCTATTTTGAGTATCAGTTAGATGATGAGCCCTTGGTGAGCTGGGTGTACTTTTTGATGGAAAAGTAAAATCTGCACACGGTTTCATTAAAAGCTGGTCGAAGGACTTCGATGACGCTTACGTTACGAAGAGTCTCTACACGTCTTTGGTAAAGTTTCGTTTAATTGAGTATGCGTCTGTCATTTGATCTCTCAGTAGCAATTATTACTTTGATACAATTCAAAGAGTCCAGAAACAACTCCTCTTGTTCGCCTTGATGGGATACTAACAGAACATTACCTCCCTGTGAACATCGTTTACTTCTGATCCATTTGCCTACTCTGGGTTCTTTTTAAAAAATTTTTTGAAACTTCTTCAAGGCGATATTTCGCCGTCAGTCTTGCTTGGTAAGCTTGATTTTAATATTCGCACAAGAGTCTCAAGGAATTTCATCCCTCTTCGGTCGTAGCAGTTTATGAGTAATCACGAACCCTTTTCTCCTCCTCCTCCTTTCCGCACTCTTTGTAAGCAATTTAATGACTTTTATTATTTACTTTCGATGGACGATTCAACCGGCCATGTGTGAAGTAGGCCTTCCTTAATTTACGTTATTAGGAAGACTCCTCAATTGAATGTAATTCGTCTTAGGGCGCGTCTTTGACTCCCGTGACTTCATGCTTTGCCATATGCGTTTCAAGCTGCGGCTCATTATTATGCCGACTTGATGAGTTGACGTGTACAAGAGAAAGTAAAAAAAAATTGGCTCCATATAAAAAAAGAAAGGTCCTATGATTGCGATGTCAGTTAACTGTTTCATTGTTCCTCTGTTCCAATTTCCGCGATTATACATTCATGCACGCACATTAGCCTACCTTCGCTACACCTTTCATTGTCTTCACAGTTGAATTGTTACACATTTGCTTTTTCTTTTTCCCATTTCTAATTTTTAATAATAATATTTTTATTTTTTTTTTGTACATATAATAAATAACAAAAAAAAAGTTGACTACATTTGAAAATCATGATTTCACACTTAAAGTTAATTATTCCTTGTTTGCCATTTGCAATATTTGCAGAAATTACCCGTGACATCCCGTGACATAGCAGCGTCTTAAGACGATGTTACCCGCTTGACCAGCAAATATTTATCGATACCGTTGACCGACACCTGTATTTCCAGATCCATGCGCAAATATCTTGCATCCGTCCATAGGGCACATTCATAATTGATCATCAAACGCATGGGTAAATGCATGGCGATGAAAAAAATGATGTTGTAATGAAACTTTTTCTTTATTGCAAAAAAATGTTTGCTTTTTTTAAATAATTTTTTTCTTTTGAGTTTTTACACACAACGTCTTTAACAAATAAGTTTTAATTAATTAAAAAAAAAAAAAAAAAAAAATTCGCCAGACATTTGCTTTTTTTTTCTGTAAAATTTATTTACACCGAAGGGGTGTATAATTGTCGAAGGACTGAAGGACTGACAGCCGTCCTCCTTCACTGCTGTCGGGCATCCTTTTTGTCTGTTTGCACTTTTGTACATTGATTTGTCTTTTGTGCTTGTCGATGGCTTAGTCGATGGCAATATGAGAGTAGCAACGTATGTGCATTCCATTTGGTCTTGCAAAAATCCACCCGTATGTATACAGACGGATTTTGTACTATTTCTCTTTTCAATCTTTCTTTCTTCTTTTTGAATGTACGTAGAATTATGAAGAGCGATAAATATTCCGTTACGGTATTCCGTTGTTACATAAAGTATTGCTCTCTCTCTCTCTCTCTCTCTCTCTCTCTCTCTCTTTCTCTCTCTCTCTCTCAAGCAGACCGACAGAAACCCCCTTACACCTTGCACCTTATACTAATATACGCGGACGTTACCATCTACAAAATGTTGTCATGTAGTCTCGTCCCCATTACCTCTTTTTCGCATTCCGATGAAAGAAAGATTGAATCGTTCATTTCACGTCATTTACTTGGTTTAACATATAATTACTGTTACTTAAGTGATGGGATTAGCTTTGCCTCTCAGTCTTCATTTAAGATAAATATTTTACTTTTCATTTACAACCAATTTTATTAATTATTTTTAATTAAATGCCGCGATCTAGTTTAAATTAGAGAATTAACGAAAAGATGGTCTCTGCGCACTCGGGGCAGATATGAATCGTTCCTTACTCGATTTAATCCGTCGAAATCGTATTTAGTGCTATTAGTTTACCTTATATTGGCTGTATTAGCTCATCGTGTATTTAAGTAAATAAATAAATAAATTTTCGAATATAAATAATATGAATAATATAATCTTTCTGAGAATCACACAATCACACAACAATCATTGCTTTTCAAAGTCCACAACTTTTTTTCAACATTTTTTACTAAGAATGCATCCTTAGAGCCCAGCATTAGAGGGATGAACACCCCTATCTATAAAGACATTAAGTTTGTGTGTAAGTGGCTTTTTACCTTCCTCCCCTTTTGCTTTGCCCGACGTAAACGATGAGAAAACATACTTAAAAGTTCTTACTTGTTAGCAATTGCGGCAACATTGCAATATATTCTCTGATCAGCTATTTTGCAAAACTTTTTCACTCAATCGCTTTTTACTTTATAGTGTTGTGACGTTGTACGGAAAATAATAGTAAACAATATATAAGTAAATAAATAACTTGAACAATAAATTTTAATATGTCAAAGTTCAATTTGAAGGTCGTCCAGTAGTTCACTTTATATTTATGAAATTATTGAAAATACTTTTACACCCAGCACCGAAGGATGAGGAAAATATTGATTCTGTCAAAACCTTTTCAACGCCCAAACGAAGCTCCAGAGGACTCCACAAGTACAAGTACACATATACTCATAATCAGCATCAGATTCTGAATCGATTTAAGCATGTGTTCGTGTGTCCGTCCACCCGTCTGCGTAATGTCTGTTGTAAAGATTCTCCCGTATGTAAAAATGAAGCTATCGACACCAAATTGGGCAGAAACGTTACAAGTTCTTACATATAGCATAGCATTGAAAATGGAACCAAATCGCTCGAAGCACACGCCTGCCTACAATACCACTTTTGTTTTTCAAGGCGAATAAGAAATTGATTTTTTGTTCATTACTCATAAAGTGTAGCAAATAAATGTACAAAAATTTTAACGCATATTCTACGGGCGATGCTGTAGCATTTGTGCATAAAAATGGACAAAAATTAACCACGCCTACCCCATAATGCAATGTATCAACATTTAATTATCTTTGTAATATCTGTATAACACGCAGAAGCAAGTTTCGAAAACCCCATAGTGTATACAAATTCTCGGCCCGTTCCAAATCTTGAACGCATCTAAATATGTCTGTCTGTTTGTCTGTCCATCTGCCTGTTTGCGTAATTTGCAAAAGAATTTAGAATTGGCCGAAACTTTTCAAAGGACCCGCCTACAACGCCCATATGTCTCCACGACAAAAACTTTTATTTTGAAATTAGATGAAATCAACTGCGCCCACTTCATATTATAGAGCATGGGAAAGGAAGTTCTTTTATTTCTTTTGTCCTTTCTCGGGGCAAGCGGGGAACGGGTATAAAAGATTCCGTCCCGACTGAACTTAATTTTCTCAGTTGTTTTCTATCGGAATACTTGTCACTAGAGGTCACTGATACATGTTGATACGAATTACTGTTAGCTATGAGTAACGTCAGTCTTATCCGCAGTCTATTCTGATGCATCGACTTCTTGATACCATTTAGCAAACATTTGAAGGTGAATCATTTAGTTAAGCCCCTTTCCTATTATCGTCTAGAGTAACCGTGACGATGTAACTGAACTGAACTGAGAAAAGCGAAGCAATCATTTCTTTGTTGGCTTGCTTTGTGTCCTTGCTTAACCTTTGTTGGATTCCATTTAATCGTTCACCGTTGACCGTAACGATATTGCGGAATTATTGAAACTCTTTGCCGAAATCGTTTTAGTTGTTTCTCATACAATTTCGCACAATCCCTTCCAGAAGCAAGAGTATCCAAGACGCAAAGCTTCGTTAGTTGAAAATCAATCAATTACTCTCAGATTATTCTGAACTTATTGAGGGCTAACCTTACGTATCCCCTAATAAACTTATGTATTAGTTGGAACTAATTTTCGCCCAACGGCGAAACGTTCAACGGTTTGCTCACATTCATTATGACTATAAATGGGACTGCGCTGCGTTAATGCGAGTGGCAATTTTACCAATGACTTGTTGCAGTCCGATATGGTGAAATATTGTCATAAACAAGAACAATTTCGTCTTTAACGAAGTGAACGAAGTGAATAATAGAATAAAAATAAATATTTTGTGCCCACTACCAAAAACTAGGGGTACTCTCAATTTGTCAAAAGATTTGCAACACTCGGAAACAGACTTCAGAAACCCTATAAAGTTTACATATTCTTGATCTTTCCGTGCATCCATCTGGATTTTTATGGTAAGGATCCTCCCCATGGCAAATATTAAAACATCGGCTTCGACAAATTGGCACTCAAAATGGGCGAAATCAAAAGATCAAAAGACATGTCCACTGGATATACCTCTGCCTTCCACCTATCGTTTTTATATTATTTTATATTATAAATAAATATTTTTCTTAATTTTTCAAAAATATAAAAACTTTAGATGTTCGTAAAAACTGAATGCAGGCTAATTTTTATGCCACTTGTAGTATAGGGCATAATAACTTAGTGCGGACGTACGTAACACGCAGAAGGACTTGGAAACTTGGCCCATCTCTTATTATACCGATCGATTCAGAGTTGTAATCTTAATTGATCTTAGCATGTCTGTCCGTCTGTCCGTTTGATGTCTGTCCATGTAAATATGCGTTCAAGCCACCGGTCGCAATTCTTAAGACATTTTGAAGAAATGTGGTACACTGACGTGTTTTGACCCAAGGCCGAACCCTATTAAAAATGGTTCGGATCAGTCCATTTTTTCATCCATTCCCCATATAAAGCCCTATTCTGAAAAGTCGTTATATAGAAAAACTTGTAATTTTCAAAATTTCCCGGCAAAAGTCGCTAAATAGTAGTATTTCGGAATTGTAAATTGGTATGAAAAGTTTGGACCAGCCGGGGAAACTTGTGCACCCGCTCTCATATGATGAAAACTGAAGTTCATGCGACAAAAATGTGTAATTTTCAGTGCTTCATGATGAAAATTATATCATAATAATAATTTAAGATAAAAAAAATTGAATGTACCAAATTTGGACCATCTCGTCCTATTTTTTGGATTTTACTCTAATAAGGATTTTCATCCATAATACTATAATAATGTCATATAAAAATGAACTCTATGATCTTTCCATCTATTTCTCGGCCTATTTTTAAATTCTGCCCTATGTAAGGTTTAAACTTGTACTACATTAGATGGCGTTTTGGACCCGCTTTGTCGCACTTGATATACGCACTTGAAAAATATACCTTTATATAGAAACAAGATATAATTTTTGTGTTCTATAATAAAAATAAGGATTGTGTTAGACAATGTGGTGTAGAGTATTTTAGGGCCGGCTTTCTTGTCACGCCTACGTGTGTGAGGTAAGTGGACATCTATCAGTTGTGTATTCCATTATTATTAAGCGTACAGTCATAATGTGAATTCGAAAGCACAATAAGCAAGTAAATCCGTGAGAGATAAAAGTCTGAGAATACGCAGCTCAATTATGGGTTTGCCGATGCCAAGGGTTTCCCTCATAACGACTGAGGTAGTTTTTTTCGGATAAGTTTACGATTTCCACGGAATACAAATTTGTTCACGCGATCACCGGCATCAGTTTGCGTACTGTAGCTATCCAGAAATATTTCATTTCCTAGTCCAGAAATTTGCGGTTTTTCCCGACACCCGGTAAAAACAGCTGTTTTTTAGGTAGCTAGACAGATAATTAGGGTTAAAGTTATACACATGTAGTTATGTAAAGCAGGTTTATGTTCATTTTGTAAAGAACTTTCAAAGTGATCGGTCCAACTTAACCAACTGAAGGGTGTGATTGAAGCCGAACTGACATATAACGATTCGTGAGGTTGCAGAAAAATTTAATTCATCAAAAAACAACAACAAATTTATTCCTTATTTACAAGAAAAGTTATTTTATTTCAGAGTGAAAGACCGCAAGAAATTGCCGAACCACTTAATAAGAGTTCAGTGTCACTGGAGTGGTTGTGTAACAAATTAAAAGAAAAAACCAGTCGCACCCTGGGAGAGAAAAAGCGAATTCTCTTTCCTCTCGATATCTCGCTAGGAGGATATTCATTAAACGAAGCGATCTATCAAATAATGAATGGATTAATATATGAATTGCTTTCAGAGTTACAGTATTCTCCAGAGTGTTGTCTATTTGGAAGCCTCGAAGATAGACATCCGAAAAATGTAGTGCTCGTCGTTGAATTCGTCGACAAATCCTATTATTTGAAACACATAACTTAAGTGGGAAACCATTGTATCCGCCAGCAATAAAAGATAAACAAAGAAGAGAATCGTATTTTCCTTCTTACCCTTACCTTAAGCCTCGCCGTGTGCAATAATATGGCAAGTCTTAGCAAGAAAATATTTTTCCCTTCCCCAGAATTTGACTTTTAATCTACGAAAATTTTAAATATTCTTTGCATTCTTTATTTGTTTAGATGTAAATGCGCAAAGTATGTTTGAATCTAAGCATAGATTAAGGTTATTAGCGTATTGAAGTAAACACAAAATGTTTGATATGAAATGGTTGCCGATTGCGTGCGGGAGCTTGGCTCCCGCTCTCATCCCTCCAGTTCATATAGTTGTCCTATGGTATTTTTGGGAGAATTACGCTCGTTACGTTGATAAACATTTTTGTACCTGCTCCTGCTGGGATACAGTGTTTAAAGGCCCCTATGAATCGGGTGTTGCCGCCTACAAGCATATGTACTTCAATGCTACTCAAAATACTTTTAAAATGTGGCTACTAACGGTATTTGCTGTTATAGCGCTATACGAATGCATTAAGCGACTGATTACATTAATTATGCAACAACGTATACGCTACACGATGCTAATATTATTCAGTCTGTCCATATTCTCTCATTATTATGCATGGTGGGCGTATATGAACTACTATAACGATGATTATTATCACCAATGGAATCATCAATTATTCTTTACGGTAAGTTAAAAGAAATTCTGTAAATATGCAATGAGTCTCATCAATATTGGGTCAGGACAGGATCCATCCTTTCCTTTCCATCCTTTCCTCTATTCCGTTAGATTTCCTCTCATCATCAGTTATCCCATTTAAGTATTGGGCGTTTTCCCTGGCAAATTGTAGCCTTAGTTTCCTATTACGTTCTTCACCGTATCACCGGCTTACGGGGGGCATGGTTTGGTATACTTTGGGCCAATGGAGTCGGAAAATTCGTATTAGCTAAAAAAAAAAAAAAAAGCTAAGTCTCGTTTAATTCAAGAATAGCTCTTATATAACTGCTTTAAAGTGCTTCACTCTCTGCCCCAATCATCAGCAATGAATCCTGTCAAAAATATGTGGGTTGTATTGGACCGCCATGTACGAAAACACTCCGTCCTTCCGTCCAAGACAAGAAAAATTATACAAAATGTGTGAAAACGTTTAAATGACCTTAGTTAGGAAGGAGGATATCACACCAAATTTGATTTTTTAATAATATGCTGTTTTTCATCTTCGTATCCTTCCTTATATGAAAAAAAAAGTCCAGTATTAATGACGCTGTGTTTTTTGAGTTCTTGAAGTTATTTAATTTTCTTGTCCATTGGAATAATGTTTTGTTTGTTTTTCTTCATCTTCTTCTTCTTCTTCTTCTTCTTTTAATATGTATTCCCTAGTAGTACAAAACAGTTAAAAAAAAAAAAAAATATTTATGTTTAGACAATGGGCGAGATTTAACAAGCGTTTATTTTTTGTCAAGCGAAGAAACACAATATTAATGAGACTCACTGTACGTTTGATGATGAGATAAAGTACGCATTATTACCGTAGTAGTGTATGTTTATAATATTAGTTATGTAATTCAAAGACATCTTTGTACAGATGGACAACAGAATAAACAGCTCAATTCAAATTAATTATCGAAGAAAAAAAGAAAAAAAACTTGTGTGTATTGTGCATACAAGATACGTTGTATTTAAGTCAAATTCTCTAAAAAATGTGTGACATGTATATGTCTATTGTTCCTTGGAGCAACATTGATCAAAAGTGAAGTGAAAAGCTGTACTCGTCTTAGGGCCGAATCTTACAAAGCCATTAATCGATTTCAAAATACTTTAGTTGATTGCTTAGCTTAACCTAAAGCAATAAAAAATAACTAAGAACATTGTAGTCGGACAACGCGCACTATTACATACCCTACACCACTTCGCCTAGTCCAGCTATTTGCTCGTTTTGCTAATAACGCTCCAAAAAGTACACATTTTCATGAAAGCCCGCATATTCGAAGGTTACATTTTTTCCTCATATAAGAGTTTGTTGGACTCCAAAAAAAATTGTTGGTCTCTGTGATCCACATTCACTACCGTTAATTTTTCTTGCTGAACGCTAATATGAATTAATTTTCATCAAAAAATAAATAAAAATTAATCCTTTTTCTGAATAACTTACTTCTCATGGGATGTCCTATACGGAGTGGGAGTGGGAGTGGGACGAAGAAGTAAAGCAATGTGGTTTAAATTCGGTCTACTTCATTTTTTTATTTAATTACTATCATAAACAAAAAAAAAAATAAACAATTAGGCTTTTTGGGCACATAATGGTTTACGTTTCATGAAAATCCTTATATGCGTTGGTATCCAAAAAATAGTCCTACGTGATCCCAACTTGGTAAGATAGATTGCTTGTCAATTTACTATTATGAGCCAATTTTTACCTGACAATATTGGCAACTCGATCTCTTTGCCATGTAAAAATTCAATTTCCGTAGGAACGATTATATGAAAGAAAGGTTCAAAGAATTGCCCCAGCCAGTCTAAAATTTTCAATTTATTTTCAATTTGAATTACCGAAATACCACTACTTAGCCACTTTTGCCGGGAAATTTTAAAAATTACAATTTTTTCTTCCATATAAAGACTTTTCAGAATAGGGCGCTATATGGGGAGTGGCTAAAAAAGTGGACCGATCCGAACCATTTTCAATAGCATTCGTTTTAACGAAAAAGCACGTCCATGTACAAAAATTGATTAAAATATCTGACAAATTGCGACCTGTAACTTGAACACAAAAATACATCGATCGATTAGATCGATTTCGAATATGATTTTGAATCGACCGATGTAATAAAAGGCGGATCTATCTTAAGTTCTTTTGGGTTTTGGTTACATACGTCCGCACTAACTTAATATACTCTGTACCACAAGCGGTGCTCGTGGTGTAAACATACCGAGTTCCGACTGTATATAGTTTTCTTTCTTGCACTTCTTCTTTGCATTAGAATCTCGAAAACTATGCAATGATGCTCCTTGGAAGTGTATTTATTACTAGATTAATGCGACATATAGAGTACAACAATTTATTGTTATGTTATTTTAAATAGAGCTACAAATTATTTCTTATATGCTTAGGACTTGAAATTTAATAACTTGCGTTCACTTGCTTGGATGTTCCAAAGTTTACAACGGTTTCATATTTTCTCGATAAGCTACCTGGGGCGCTATGCGTAAAGTACGAAAACAAATATTGTGTTCAAATCGAATATTGTTGTTGTTCTTGTTGTTGTTCTTGTTGTTGTTGTATTTTTTTTTTAAAGAAAATTTAATCAATTTTTTTTTCAAATACGTTACAGATAACCGAGTTCATAGCTACAACAATGGTAATGCAATTGGCTGATAGCACCAATACAGTGACATCGAAGAAAATTTTCTGTATCGTTGGCATTGCTTTATTGCATATAATTGCTAGCAGCTTTGATCAATTCTTTCTTAATGTAGTCCGCGGCGAAGGGTATGCTCATCAAATTATACGTGATATTGGCTTTATGGTACCCGATATAATGCAATTGATCATACCCTTGTGGCTGTTAAAGCAGACACGCAAGGAATCATTTATCACCCGACCTTTCTACAGAGACCACAATTTACGCAAAGATATTATAACCACGATATTCTTTGTCTTGGCCTTGTTCATGCTGTGCAGCATTCTGTGAGCAAGAGTTTTCCAACTGTACATCATAAATCTACATAATCATCACTAATTGCAGCAGCAAAGAGTGCAACAAACATTAGAGCTCGAAATTGACACTAGACTTAATACTAATAATGGCTTAGTTTTACCAAACGAGCGGCAGCTATTCAAAATTTATATATAGTTTAACGAGTCTAAATACTGTGTTAGACCACGTCTGACAATAAATTCTAAATTCTGTCGTATTCAAAAAATTTCTCATTCTCTTACATACTGAAATATTTTTAAATTCACTCAAATTGCAAAAGTTACAGAACTGAAACTGAAAGTGCTTTCGTATATGCTTTCGTATGTTCGTATGTAATGAACATTAATTTTGTGATTATTTCTGACGAAGGGAAACTTTTTCCTTTTGACAAACATATATACCTATATACATATATATTTATTTATATATATATATATATAAAGCAACATCGTAAATACAAGTATATATATATTACGTACATATATAGAAGAAAACCCATAAATATTCCGCGACTATCTAAGACGATACTTTTTCAAGAAGAAACCGGCAAAATTAAATCTATATTTATGTATATACATTCATTTATATATATATATATATATATATATATATATATATATTTCATTAAAAAAAAAAAAAGAAAAGAAAGATCCCCTGATATCCATTAACCATTACCAGAAGCAGCAACCAACGTTTTGCATGTACATACCTATTTCTACCAGAAGGGATCATTTTTATCCTCTGTGATTGTCGACTTACCACAGTCGTAAGTACGCAGTATGAAGCTGAAGTTTGCCGCAAACTTTCCTTGATCGATTACGAATGCAATATGAAGAAAATTGCTGCGACCCACCCATATGTGCGAAAGTAAAAGAACCTTGAAAAAAAAAACGCGATCATTGTTTGCATATATTTTCGTCTATAATTCTCGATACCGTTAAGGTGTTTCTGAGCACCTGCAGCCCCCAAATGCTCGTCATGCTCTATCTGCTTTACTTCGGAATGTCGAAAACGATTAAAAACTATCACAATGACGTACCCGGTAGTTCTATAGCAAGCTACGTTCTGACATAAACAGAAGTTTTCCGATAAAGCGCATCCTAGTGATGCCACCTATTTGATGGCTGACTAATTTTCAGATATGCAGTGCAGATATGCTTGCTTTGAATGGCCTTCACGTTAGCATAACGCGTTTTCCTTTCATTGGCGAACGTATTTTTCCGAATAACTAGAAATCACAAGATAGGAAATGAGGCGAATACGATGACTTAGCGATGACTTCATTGTTAAAATGCGTTCTTTTTTCTTCTAAGAAAATCATTTACGCATTTGAGTTGTTCTGGGCAATCGATTGATTGAATCGTCAAAAAATTTATTCGATTTACAAAACGTGAAGCAAGGCCCCGATTCAAATTGCGGCAAGTTGATATTTATTAGAGATTAAAGATTGTGACCGACACTTCGACCAATCGAATTGGAATCGTTTACCTATTCCGTGTTATCTTTCAATTGAATACACGACTTTTATAAGCAGCATAAAACTGTTCTATTTCTGTTATAGTTGAGAGGACGGTTTCATTAAAAATTGTATCAAGTTAAGAATATTGAACATCTACAAGGGATATGTAAACTCTATCAAGTCGTGTAACCATCTTTAGATACCGCCATTAGGTTATGCTGTTTTGAAAAAGTTTTGTTCACTTTAGAGCGTGTCTTTTACGCGCACATATTCACTTTATAGCAGTGCATTGAGGAAAGATGTGAGTTTTACGCACTGCAGACAACATGCGAAAGTTGAAATATTCTCTTCTCGCCGAGGTGAAAAAACAATAGCGAAGGCGAAGGCAGAGAATTAATTTTGTTGAAAACAGTTTAACGTGAAATTGATTTTTTGGGACAAAGAGACCTATAAAAAAATATATAAATATATATATAAATATATATATACATGAAATAAAAAACTATGTATGATTCTTGATCTTTTTT